>AWVV02001594.1:0-18040 GCA_000500205.2 Phytophthora lateralis | reverse complement strand
AACAATCAACTCTCGGCTATTCGCACGTGCTACGAGAAGCCGACGGATGTCACGAGCGAGGGACCGACCACGCAGAGCGACTGTGCGACCATCACGACATCGGCGCCATTCGAGCACTGCTCGGGCGACTACCCGATGCGTACACAGCTTCGTCCTCTTCCTCTGCATAGTCCACGATGTCTTCACCTACTGCCACGAACGCATCATCCGAGCCACGACTGCGCCTCCCACGACCACTGCACGCCCCACTGAATCAGCTCCGTTCCAGCCGCATGTGCCGCGCACGCAGGCCTACTGCCAGCTCTTCAACCAGCAGGGTTTCTGCGACCTACTCAGGTTCTGCGAGTGGAGCGCCGACAACAATAAGTGCAACGGCCGCCTCTAAATCTCTTAAGACTGCAGCAATTCCATTTTTTTCTCTAGCAGGAGCAACAAAGGCAACTTTCTGTTGCAAATCACTGCAACAAAAATAGACAAAACGTCACAAATCACAAAATCACAAAAATGAATCACGACGGGCGAGGAGCTACGATGTCCTCGGCGCAGCTGGAGCAGCAGTTCCAGGCGCGTATCGCTCAAGCCAAGGAATCGGCGCGTATGGCGTCCATCGCAGCTGCTGCGCGCGGCCAAAACACGTCGAATGGTGCCTTGTTCACCTCGGTACCGGCCATTCCGGGCGTTCCGTTCCGCCCCCCACCAGTTTCCACTACCGCTGCTGCGTTTATTGCGCCATTTGCAATGGGAAGCATCCCCCCAGACGTCAGGAACCGCATTGACAGACTCGTGGACTTCGTGGCTCGCAATGGAGACGCGTTCGAGACCACCGCCCAGCAGAGAGAGCGGAACAACCCGGACTTCGCCTTCCTGAAGCCCGGAGGTCCCTACTCGGACTATTATCAATGGAAGAAGCAGCAAATGTGCAGCGCAACAGCGATGCAATCAGGTTCTTCGATGGGGTTCGTGCCGTCGCCACCGCCGAGGGATCTGTTCCGCTCTCCCAATGCCGTTGCAACTCCACCGATGCCTGTGGACCCGATGGGCGGCATGTCGGTTGGGGCGATGGCCAACGTCTGCAAATACGCACGAATTTGTGGAGTGCAGGTCTATTCCCCAATCCCTCGGGAGGTCATCGTGAACGTTGGCAGTCTGCCGCCCGTGGAACCGGCACGAGTGGAGATTCGGCTCGCGGAGTTTTATCGCGACGAGGAGAGAGGCCACTAGCGTGAGATGTTAGAGAAGAAGGTGATCGTTGTTTACTCTACATAGGTTTGGAAATCATCTTCCATTGCTAGACAACTGCCAAATCTGCTGGTTGTTGCAAACAACGAGATCTCATCGTTGTCTTCGATGTCTGAATCGCCGTTAGGGTCGGGGGCTTCACGTTGGTCGTGCTGGATTGGAGACGATTTGGAACTTTTTGCCTCCATGCAAAACCCCGTTCTACCCAGGCGTGAACAGTTCTGCGTAGCTGCTTGAACGGCGACGGCTACATCTTGGGTGACCACAGGGGTTTCTGCTGGTTTTCTGCGACGACTAACTTGTTCACTTAATCGAAGCAGCCGTGGTGACACCCCAAATCTGCTCTGTGGCCTCGGCGGAAGCACCTCAAGAGGTGCCAATGCATCTCGCCACTCTTCCATCTCACGATTCTGCTGGCGGAACGCATTGCGCACCGACAATCTCGAGGAGAGAGGCCGTGATTTCCAGGAAAACGTGTCGGCCACCGCTGCAGCAACAGGCTGCGGACACGGTTCCGCCCGACGAGCGCTGTGGCATTTGCGCGCAAAAGAAAAATCGGTTGTTTGGTCTCGGCCACTTTTACTGTCTTGTTTGTCCGCGTTGAGGGGGGTCGCTCTATCGCTTGCGCGGCGTTCACGCGAGATTCGTCTGGAGAGCTGACGCCCTGGTATAGCGGCTAATCGCTGCTCTTCCTGCTGCACGTTGAGTTGTGAGGCTCGACGATGCAGTTGAGCAATCTGCTGCCGACGATTTTCTTGTACAGTTACCACAAACGTGTGTGATCCTCCGCACGCGACCATCATAGCGCCAGTGCCCGAGAGTGCGTGAACTGCCACAGGAAGCAGCGCTACCCGACGTGTAGGTTCCAGGTCCTCGTCTGGCAAACCTAACTGACCTTCCTCGCCGAAGCCCCAGGCAAATAGGGCGCCGTTCCGACAAAGTGCCGTGGAATGCCATTCACCAAAGGAAAGACTTGTCACCCCCATGTCTTGCAATACTCGTACGCGTGTTGGTACGCTTCGCGAGCGTGTCTTGCCCAATCCAAGTTGGCCAAATGCACCATTCCCCCACGTGAAAACGTCTCTGCTGGCAGCCACAACGCCGCTATGGCTCCCCCCGCATGCTATCGACGTGACTGGGGTATCTTTCAGCGAGCTGATGAGTGTAGGGACCAAGCAGCTTTCGTGGTTACCATGTCCTAGTCGGCCGTCGTCACCATTTCCCCACGAATACACACGAGTTCCGCTAAGCGCCAACGTATGATACATCCCACAGGATATTTCGACATCTTCTGGCGAGGTTTCCACCTCCGTTTCCCCAGACCAGGACCCCTTGCTTGGTTCAGCGAGTGGATCGACAGCGGTGTGTACCTTGCGGAAGAAAGGAATGTGCTCAAAGCTGGCTCGGTCGATACGGTCACCCATACCAAGTTGTCCAGCAACGTTACTACCGCAAGCTAGTACGTTGGTCTTCGTCAGAATGAACGATTGGTCACCTCCGCAAGCAATCCCTCGAACGCTGACTATTCTGTCCACTCGAAAAGGAGTAGCCACCGGTTGTGCCGACTTGGAGCCCATTCCTAGTTGCCCAAAGGTGTTGTCCCCCCAAGCGAACACCCGGCCATCGACGCTCATGCATAGCGTGTGGTGACTGCCGCACGTCACGTACTGCACACACGTGGACGTGAGCTGCGGGACCCGGATCGGTTCCTGTGAAGACTCAAGAATGGCATCACCTTGTCCGAGCTGCCCATTTGAGCCCGATCCAAAGCAGTACAGGTTGGAGTACACATCCACGATAGCCGAATGAGCTTTACCGCATGCAAGTTGCAACGGATGAAGCCACCGACTGGAAAACGGAGTTGGCATCGTCGTGTTGGCGTCTCCATCCGTGCCCAGTCGACCATCAATGCCGCATCCAAACCCAAAGAGGAAAGTGGCTTCCTTTTGTAACACAGATACAAACAGCGAGGGCAGCAATGCAGTTGCATTGTAGACTTCATCGTACGTCTCGTTGATCTTGTGGTGGATTTGGAATGTCCGCAGCTCCGATTCTTCAGAGCTTGTCACGGTGATCTCTCGAGTTTGACGCCAGTCTTTGGAAGTGACGACGAGCTGCGTGGGGGACGTCGTGATGCCGATCTTGTTCATGATCACCCGCACATGGATCATCACCCCTTTGCCCTTCACAGTAACAACGATGCAATCTATCACAATGATGTACGTCACCAGCAACGACTGGCATGCCACGATACCTTGGACGGTGGTCGTGTGAGCTTCAGACGGTAGCGAATCTCGCTGCCTTGCCGAAGCCGCACATACTTGGGATATATTCGCACAAGCTGCTGCTTTCTCGGGTCCTCGAGTCGTAGCAGCTCCTCCATCGCAGGTTTGTCGACTCTAATGGCACCGGGTGAGTTTCAAGCGAGGAATACACGCACGCTCTTGACGCAGGTCGCACGCAAAAATGGAGTATTTTTGGGAAACCACTTTCAACAACGTTCTTCACTAGTAGGGCACCACTCACTGGATAGACAATACCTTCGCATTGTTTGAGTTAGTCGCTATCGCCACGCGAGCCTGTCGTTGAATTCCGAGGAGTATGTTGATCTCCCCCGAAATGACGACGGTTCCGGTGGGTATCGCGGGTTGGTCATAATTGGATTCGTGAGATGATTGAAGCTGTTTCTCCGACGGAAATTGTGCTGCTGTACACCTGGGGAATCTGTAGAGCCTCTAGGCATCTTCCTGGGACGCTCCGATTCACCAAGCGTAGATCCACAGCGAGATGGGGAATCTTGGTCCTTGCTTTGAGCCTCGCGGCGATTGGTTCGGCCAGACCTGATATGCTGTCGGGTAGGCATGAGAGAGTCGTCCGTTTGGGTAGTTTTATCAGCAAGTACGGGCAGCGTCCGAGGCTGTGGTAACGACAGATCCACGTTGCTGCCCCCACTGAACGATACTCTTTTGTTCTTTCTGTATCTGGTTGTTGGTGCGGCAGTACTGGTCGATCCCACGCTAACATCTTCCACGCCGCTCTGTTGAGCGCGAGTGCGTGACACTGCTGGCTCACAGTGCTTGGACTCTTCATCACGACCACCAAGAAATTCTCGCATCGCCTGGTTTGCAACGTTCATCGCGTCCGGGCCTGTCAAGACTGGCTGACGTTTCCCGCGTGTCAACTCAGATCGAGGCCAGCTCTCTGTGTTCATGTTGAGCGTGCGAAACACCGACGAGCCACCAAATGTTCGCTCAGCAGCGGATAGAGCTTGGCGCTTGTGGTGCGAACTGGGATTGTTTCTGCTACTACCTCCACTTTGGTGAATGTAGCTGTCGCTCAGATCGTCCCACACACTTGTCCGCCTTGCTGGAGACCGAAATCTTTTCCCACTCGTCCTGTTCATTCTGTAGCGATCACCCTGCTCCGTGGTTACTCCTGCAGCATAGTGTTGAGCTCGAGGATTGGGAATAGCTGCATCACTCGCTAGCAGCCGACTACCATGTTGATACCTTGGACTCGATGACGAGTGGTAGGGCGACGGAGAGACTTCCACAGGCGGTGGACGGGTAGGACTACGCGATGACACCATATTAGTCGTAGTAGCAGTGACCCGATCCAGAATATCCTCTTTCGCCGGACTCGCAGTGATGGCTCGACCCACCACTAGAGGCTGATCCTCCTCCGATCTTTCGTCACTATCCACTTCAATGGCCGTGTCTTCCTCTGTTCCGTCTTCAACTGGCAATGGCCTCTCCACTACATCTTCCATTGAGGTATCATAGGGAGACCTCTCCAGACCAGCATCCTCCGTCATCTCCAGCGTCCTCGCCACCTTCTACAGCCAAAATCCACTCAACGAACTTCAACATAACATCCCCAACACGTCTCGTATCTATGGCAACTCACCTGCGGCGTCTGCGTCTGCCAGGTCGACTGTTGCTTCTGTTTGGGCTCTTCGTCCCACGCGAAGAAGGCTGGCGTCGTCTCGTAACGTCTACTGGCCTTACCCGCAGGAGTTTGGGGCCTCTCCCAGTCAGGGATCCCCTCGCGAGGTTCCATCTGCCGTCGGTGCTGCTCGCAAAGAAGATCCTACGACGGAAAATGGAATTCAATGTCAATTGGACTTGACAAGCAATTGCACGCGCTGCATAGCGCTTCAGAGCTTGTAAAACGCACCAGTCGATTCAGCGCCTTCGACACTTTGAACACGCGCTGATGAATCAAGCGGTCCGCCATCGTGGGCAGCTTTAAACACGCGACTATCCGCTGACAGCTCGAGCTTTGCCTTCGTTGATGATTGTCGGAATGACATTGCTTTCAAACTTTCAAATTAAGCAACTTTAAATTCAGTCTGAGCAACTTAAGTTCAACTTAAACATGGCTACACTAGACTGGGCAGCTAGGCACCGACGCTGCCCACGAGACGTTGAAGCTTCTCGAGCTGCTGGGCACGCGCGACTTCGGCCTTGGTGTTGTCTCCGATGAGTCTCAGGACGCCGAAGCTAGCCAGGAAGTAGAGGATGCAGAGGGGCGAAGCCTCCACGGCCGAGAAGTTCAAATGCAGCAGCGCCGAGCAGCACAGCCAAATGAGCACGTAGCTGCAGGAGAAGAAGAGACTTTGGCCCAGACTGTGGATGCGGCCTGCGCGCACGTACTCGCGCGTGCTCATAATGCTTGCGAATGCGACGATCTTGAGTCCGAGGCAAAGCGGCAGGCGGGACGTGTACGAGCTGCCCGTCAGCAGCTGAAGCAGCAGAATAGCCTCGTAGCCGGCTAGCACCAGTCCGGCGTAGCCTATCGTACTCTGCGCAACGGAATGACAGTACATGTAGCACATTAATGCGTTGCAATTGCAATCAGAGGAGAGCAGCGTGCGTACTTTCCACATGAGATTGAAGGCGTCCACATCGTCGATGGACGCTCGGAGGTGTTCTGGCGACCATCAAAAGAGTGCAGAGTCCAGGTGAGCCTCCCTTCATTTCGACAATGCAGCATTGTGCTGACCTTCCAGTGACTGTGTGCGGATGCGCGTGGCCTCCGGGTCGTATGCATCCTCGCGAGTGACGCCTACAAGGCGGCGCTGTCTGCTGCGTAGTCCCATACTCAAGTCTGCTACTGAGTGTCACTAATTAGAGCCGTCCACTCACTCGACCTAGTGCCACTGTCGCCATAACAAGAAAGCTCCAATGCCCCAGTGGGCAGACATCCTGTTCGGCGCCGCCAGCTCCGACGATAGCAGCAGTAGCAGCAGCGAGAGCGAACTCGACGTGGAGGTTTCGGACTCCGTCGTGGACCTCGCGTCTCCCCCTCCCTCTCTCAGTCCCCATGTCGCCTCAGCTGCAGTGGCAGACAACAACGACGACGACGACGACATTCAGATCCTGACGGAGGCAGAAGCGGCGGCCGAAGTGGCAGCGGCGGCTCAACGGTATGCTGAAGACCCCAACGCCTCGCGCAAGAGGAAACGCCCGCGCGTGGAGACGCGGCCGGAGCCGACGGAGTGCACAATCTGCTGCGAGGAATGCACCATCGTAGGCCGCCACCGTCTCGTGGCGCTCAAATGCGGTCACTTGTTTGGCAGAAAGTGCATTGAGCGCTGGGTCAGCGAGAGACACACGTGTCCTAACTGCAGTGCCCGCGTAAAGCGCACTGATATTTGCCTCTTGTTCTCGGATCACGTCGCGGTAGTGGACAATTCCGGACTGGAAGACGTAACGAAGAAGTTTGAGGAGCAAAAGCAGAAATGCACCAAGTTGGAAAAGGATTTGACGAGTGTCAAACAGCAGCTAGAGGCCAAGACAACGGAAGCTGCACGGATGCAAGGGGAACTCGCGAAGTTCAGGAAATTTTACGCAGATGTGCGCAATAAGATGGAGCACAGGGCTCACGCCAGTGCTTCTGGCTCAGGGGCGGCTATAAACAGCCAAACAGCCCCTACTGTAGTTGCTGCGGCTAATTCTTCAGCGAGCCAAATTGCAGTCCCGGTTACACAGCCAAATTCTCAAGTGGGAAATTCTCCGAGAATTTGTTTGCGGCCACGTGCTACTGATGTAGCAGTAGCATTGGGTAGCCATGCTACAGTGGCGACAGGTATGAGTCCGATCGCAGAGAACAATGGTACCGGTAACGCCAGTCAAGTTGGTGTACCTGTACAGCAGATGTCCGAAACGAGAAGTTCTTTGATACGATTTCTGACACCGCCTGCCACACGAGTACCTTCTGTCACTACCTCACCACCACCTCCAGAACTCAATAACGACACATTTACTGCGTCCATACGCAAGTACAAGCCGGTGTTTGACGCGCCCTTGTTAAGTGCTCGTGTATTCAGCATTGCCCAGTCGTGCGCGTTCGTGTGCATCGGAGAAAAGCTGAGTGAAGGTTCTCACGGCATAATGATGCTTACGTCCCAGGATCCCACTCGTGGATTACGAATACCCGTTCACAGTTCCGACGTACGAGATATTGCTATTCATCGCACACAAAATCTTATTCTCACAGTGGCATTTGACGGCAAGCTGGCAGTGAGCAGCCTTCGGGACAAAAAGGTGGCTGTGCAAGTGGTATTCCCATCAGGCCGGCGTCAAGGATGGTCGTGTGGATTTAGTGAAGCAGACCCTTATGCGATGTACTGCGGGTTTCAGGACGGATCCGTGGCGAAGTACGACATGCGTAAACCGGCAGCTGGAGAGCAGGGCATTGTCAAGAACTTTTCCCTTCCTGAACGGCAACCGGTGCACTCGATTAAATTGTTCCGAGGCCACCAAGAGGCTCATTCGGAAGGGCTTGCTGCAGCTACATTCCGCGGACTCTCGGTTTGGAAAGACGTTGCCGATGTTGCGAGTGATACCAATCGACCGGTTGGCAATGGATCAGTTGGAGCAATACCGTTTTCACACGCGCCAAGCGACCAGGCATGCTTTTCGCTGGCGTCAAATCAACTCCGCTCTAGCCAAGTGGTGGTTTCGTCGCGTGCTACACCGACGAAGCACAGTGTGTTCGACTTGCAGACAATCGGAAGAGGGCACCTCGCGCCAACGACGGAGTTTGCTGGTCACAAGGCGCCTTCGGTGTTATCTCGGTCGGCTATGTGGTCGGAGGCGGACGGTACCCCTGTGACGGCCACGTGGTCGCACGATGCTGCGCGTGTGACGCTGTGGAATGTCGCCAATCACCGTGAGGCGCCCGGGCCAGAGCCTACCGCATTGAGTGTGGCCAGCATCTCCATGCCGGTGGTAGATATCAAGCACGCCGTGGCCGGCGGCAATTGGAGCTCCGGCACTGCGCTCTTTGGAACGATGACATCTCGGCAGTTATGCATATATCGCGCGGGCCCGTGAGCGCACTCGGTCTTTTTGTAAATGCAACGATATGTTATCATCGCATGCGATGGAAGCTCGTTATTCTTCTGTTGCAGTCACAGATGGCTACATCTTGTTTTTGCTAATCGCAACGCTTCGTATGTGCCAATTTGTTGGCACGCGTCCGACGCCATTCGTTTCCGAAGGCGGGGTGAATATGGGTACACTTTTTGGGAGCGGGAGTGGTGCTGCACAATGCTACAACGCCGTTCAAGTCCCCCACCTGCAGTTTCTACGAGTATCAATGGCAGTGATGAAGGTGGCGGGTGCAGGCAACAGCAATGCAATTGCTAAACTGCTGTCGCACAAATATCTTCAACGAAGTATGCGTAGGTAAATCCTCCAAGGAGCACCTATCGGCCTAATAGAGCAATACGGAGCTAAAGACAAATGCCCCCATGGACGGAGTTCGTTCCTCAGTCCCCGTACTTCACTCAATCGCTACCAAGCACTGACGAGACCTCAATCTACTTCCTTCAAGCGCAGTACTAATTTGTACTGAATTCATCTAAATAGTAATCAATTAAACTAATGCCTACGAGTTAGACTCCCCACGAGTAAGCGACCAAAAGAGAAGAAGACGCCGAGGAGCTCACAGCGGCTTCTGGGGTCTTAGAAGAGGTGCGTTGCGCGGCCGCTCCCGGCTGCTGTGCGCGGAATCCGGCACCGCCGATCCGCCCACGAGCTGCACTTGTGTCTGCTCTGTCGTGCAGTTCCACTTTCTGTCGGATCCGCGCCGCTCCCAGCCCACCTTCTAAGCCATTATTGCGCGTGTTTTTCCATCGTGTTTAGCAGCCTCACGCGCGTATCCGAGCGCCTACCCCCGTCAGTTTCTCGCTCCGCCAAGAGCCTGAGCGGATGAGCGGCTCGTTCAAGGCGAGTAGCAGCCAGAAAACGTTCCTGTCCCCCACGGACGTAGCCGAGCTCACGGCCGCAGCAGTGGCGGCGCTACCCAGCTCCTTGTCGCAAGCCAATCTGTCGCTAAAGAATTCGTCGTCTAGCGCCCACCGTGCCGAGAACGGGGACATTGTGCACCACCACCAGGCCACGCACCGCGGGGGCAACGCCACGCTCGTGACGTCCACGACCACAACGATCCACCACATGGGCAAGCCTGGCGCCGCGGCTCCCTCGGGGGTAATGGGCAGCTCAGTGTTGACGCCGCAGCCGCAGTTCTCCCTGCACTCGCACGGCCACCACCACCACCACCATCTCGCACACGGAGCGAGTCTGCTGGCCAATGGGAGTCTCAGCGGACTCGCGAACGGTAGTGGACTGGATGGAGCCGTGGGGTCTACAGGACTGGCCGCCTCGCCGACGTTTCAGGGGGATCTGAACCAGATCGACGCCGGACTGAACTCGGAAGACGCAGATGTGCAACTTGAAGCAGCCAAGAAGCTGCGTGTGCTGCTCTCGTCCGAGCGGGATTTGCTTATTCGTCAGGTAGGTTGCACTGCGTAGCGCTGATGCTCAGGAGCAGCCATACTGACCGATTTGATGATGCTTCGGCAATTGTTGTCGCCCTTAAGATGCTGGAGAAGAACTGGACCCCACGACTTATCAAGTGGCTGAGGCTGCGAGACCGACCGACGCTGCAAGTGGAAGCGCTGTGGGCACTCACGAACATTGCGGCGGGAGCGACGGACAACACTTCCGTTCTGCTGCAGAATGGCGTGATCCCGACACTCGTTTCGTTGTTGGACTCATCGAATGAAGAGGTAGGCTGGGAGTAGCAGGAGAGTCTCCTATCGGCACGTTGTGAGCTGGTTGCTGAGTTTTCGTGTACATGGGGTGGCTCGAGTAGGTCCTGGAGCAGTCCGTGTGGGTTCTTGGTAACTTGGCCGGCGAAGGTGCTGCAACAAGGGACTTGGTGCTGAGTGCCGGTGCGCTGACGCCTCTGGTAAACAACCTAAAGAAGACCTCGTGGGACCGTCTGTCGCTGCTTCGCATTTTGACGTGGACAATTAGCAACCTGTGTGATGGCCAGCCGCGGCCAGTGTTTGACATCGGGCTCATCTTGCCGTACCTCGCTAAGATGCTGACAAGCACAGACACAGAGATCCTAAGCCACGTGTGCTGGGCCTTCTCTCACTTGTGCGATGGACCCAGTACTCATATTCAAGCTGTGGTGGATTCTGATGTTTGCTTCCGGCTTGTTGAGCTGCTGAGTCACTCATCCTGGCGTGTGACGAAGCCAGCGCTACGTGCGATTGGGAACATTGTGTGTGCTGAAGATGACCACGACTACACGCAGCACATCATTGAGTGTGGAGCAGTGCCTTCGTTGCGGCGACTAATCGCTCATTCGAATCGCGAGATCCAGAAGGAGGCTTGTTGGACACTGTCGAACATTGCGGCTGGCACGGTTGATCAGATTCAGTGCGTACTTGACTCGGGCTGTATTCCGTCATTGATGGGGCTGGCTGCGTCAGACACTACAGATGCCGAGGTGAAGAGCGAAGCGTGCTGGGTAGTTCTCAACGCTACATCATGCGGTTCGGATAGTCAAATCGAGTACCTCGTCAATCAGGGCTGTATTCAGATTCTAGGCAACCTCCTGGAGGAAACGAGCATGGTAATGATGGCGCTAGAAGGCTTGGAACGCATTCTTCAGGTCGGTGAGTTGGAGGCAAAGCGCACGGACTCCCCCAATCCGTATGCAAGTCTGATGGCTTCTGCAAACATAGAGACGTTGGTATCACACAAGTCGGCTACGGTAGCGAAGCGTGCATCGCGGATCTGGCAACAACACTTTGTCACGTGCGCTATCTGCCTGGGCCCGTTTTCGAAACACTCGAACGACACATTTTTCTGCGCGGAGTGCAAGTGTAACGTGTGCAAGAATTGCGACTGCACGGTCTTCCACCTCAAGTACCAGGAGAGCCTCTGGAAGGAGGAGACGGAGAAGGAGACGAACGAAAAGCAAGCACGTCAGGCCTCGAAGCGTAGCAAACGTCAGAAGAAGCGTCAGCGTACTAAGGAGCGTAAAGCAGCACTGCTCCGCGGTCAGAAAGCGCCACCAAGCAATGGGAAGGGATCGAAGCAAAACCAACAGCTAAAGGGCCAACAGCAAGACAACTCGTCTTCTGACGAGGCTTCGTCGACCAAGTCCGAAGGGGATGGGAGAGGAAATCGACGTCGACGGCATGATGCAGATGACTCCGCCTCGGAGAACGGCTCAACCATGTCGAACGAAGATGAGGAAGATGGTGGTGCGACTACCCCTGGCGACGAAGAAGAGGCTGTTATTGAGGAAGAGGTCAACGTCGACGCGCTGGACGAGATGGTGGATGCTAACGACAAGCTCGTGTCGTACCTGCTAGAGACGGGATCGATCATGGCGCTTGCCGAACGCTTGGACCTAGAGGACGACAGCACGTGGATTGTGGCGGAGAAGGATAGAACTGCTATCCACGCGTAAGTGTGCACTGTCGACTCGACGCTTGCCAGCGGACTTGGGTAACCGGACGAACAGCCCCATCATCGCGCGGACCAGCATGACGGCTCTATGAAGAAAGTGAAATGAACATCAGGGGCCGGCAACTCGGGAAGCTCTCCAACTGACAGGTATATAGGAGCGTTAGTCGCTCAAGTGCAACCCAGGGCGTTTTGTATATGCAATGCAAAAAGGTATGGCAAATACAGCAAGCTGGATGACGCCACCACCAGCACTAGGGTGAAGTGATAACAAACAAAAACAAAAGAAAGCAAAAACTTGTGCGCGATGTGGTCCAACGGCGGCAAGTACCAGAAGAACAGGACTGAGAGCCGCAATGTCCGTCATCGCAACGACCACATATTCAATCACCTCCCTGTCATACCGTAGCAATATGCATGTCAATCACCACGAGCAGGACGAAAGCGAGAATACACCACAATATCGACGATCGAATGAAAGCCCGCAAAATAATCAACTCTTACGTCCCTCGATTCACGTTAGCAGCTACCCCAAACGAGACGCAGCATGCCAACCCAATCCAGCCGACCTGATGAGGCCGGTTGGCTTCCTCTCCTCACAGACACATCGAGTCCCCGAGCAAGACAAAGCGAGCGAGCGTGCGAACTGAAAAAAATCCGAGCGGGCGTGGCCAACTTGCTTTCTTGCTTGGTGCTTTCTCCGTCCCTGCGTCGTCGAGTATCTAGTTGCTGCTGCCTATACAGCCAGCTCCTGAGTGTGTCCACGAATAAACTTACTCCGTCTTCTTGCGGTACTGGCAGCCGTCCGTGAGGCGAGCCTTGCCGCCCGTAGGCTGGCACAGCATCACCGAGCACGAGCCGCACAACACGACCGTCTGGGCGTGGCTGAACACCGTCGTGATGTTGAAGCAGCCCGGGCACTTGACGTCCATGAAGTACGAGTTGGGGGCCTGTACGAGGCGGCGAAGCTTGTGCTTGGAGGCCTCATCGGCGGCGGACGGGTGCAGAAGGTCACGAGACTGATGGCAGCAACAACAAAATCCTTTTGTTAGTCGCGATGGACTCGTTATTGCTGGTATTTAACTACAGGCAATTGCGTATTGTAGTTGTAGCTGGAGAGAGCTGCTCATTGAGGGAGGAAAAGACCTGATTGTAGCCTGCGTAGCCACTGGATTGACCTGTTTTGATGCTGCTTTGACGGGGTTTTAGACCATTTTGACTGTTCTCCTCTCCCCAATTGGAAGCTGCTCTCTCCGCTTTAACTGCTGCATTCGCTCCGCTGCCCTGTACGCTCTGATTGACGCAGAAAGCTTACCATGATTGCGCTGTTCTGGGTCACGAAGAAAGGAAGAAGGCGAGTGGTTTGGCCTTGGCTCACTGCGGCTTCGAAGGCGCGATATGAATGGTGGAGAGGTCTGCGGTTCCAACTTTACGGTTACGGTTCGCGTCCACGGTTCAAACGGCGTGGGCCACCTGACAGTCCAGATTAAGTACACACAAAATGACACAATTTGCACACCTTACAAACATCGAGTGATGATGCACAATCCCCGAAATAGTCCACCCCAAAATCCGACAGCCGATTATAACCAATATTGATGCGATTCGGCGTCGCGCGCGAGGAAGAGCCCGCGCCAGCCGCGGCTGCCAGCGCGTACTGGTCCTTGCAGCAAGTGGAAAAGACTCTTTCAGCTGCCGCGTCAGCCCGTGGGCGGTTTCGCGCGCCAAGCTCCGATAGCTCTACGGCGTCCAGTGACGACGAAGAGGACGCAGACGAGGACGCGGCTGTGCACGCAGCGTCGGCGGCGCTGGGGACGCTGTATCTGACGGCCAAGACACGACAGGAGCTGGTAAATCAGGTTGAGCGTGCGTGCGAGCGCAAGGCGGTGCAGGCGGTCATAGGCAGCGGCGCGTACCAGGCGCTATGCCGGACGCTGCACCGCGCTCGGCAGGACGCGGAAGCGCAGCTGCAGCGTCTGGACGGAGGCGCCACTAATCCTGTGGAGGAGATGGACGTGCTGAGGAAACACCAGCAGCTGGAGAGAGACACCACGGCCAAGTTGCAGCAGGTGAAGAGCGTGAGGGGGGGTACGAGAGAGTCGAGATAGACACTGACGAGTTGGTGGCTGTGCAGATCCGGTCGAAGGAGCGGTCGGCTATTGACATGGTGGAGAAGGAGTTACGTGCGTTCCAGCAGGTGCGCGAGAGCGAGCGGCGACAAGAGGAGGAAGAGAGGGAGCGTCAAGAGGCTTCTGTGAGACGCGAGGAAGAGGCCCGCGAGAAGGTGCGAGCTTAAATGAATGCAGTTTAGGATGGTGCACAGGCTGATATGAAGTAGGAGCTGCAGGAGGTGAAGGAAAAGGAAGAGGCCCTGCAAGCTCGAAAGAAGGCGGAGGAAGAAGTGGAGGAAGCGCAATCGAAAGCGAAGGCGCAGGCGGCCGAACGTGCAGCGGCGAAGAAGCAGCAGGAAGCCGAGCATGAAAAGGAAGAGGCAGCCAAGAATGCTGCGGCGAAAGAGGCGACAGCTCAGGCGAAAGCGTATGTTGAAGAAGGCCGAGCTCGCATTAAACGGCTGAAAGAGCTTCACCGCCACACCACTGAGATCCTGGATAGTCCGGACCCATCAGTGAAGAAGATTCGTATGCAGATCAGGCGCGAGGTAGGTTGCGTCGGCTCTTGATATGTTGCTGTACTGAGTAACTAACCTTTCCTTGCAGGCTGGAGCGTGCAATCAAATTGCGGCTGCACCCTCAGCTATCAAGAACGTTGTGAGCAAAATTCAGCAGCTCCTTCAGGTATGCAGAATCAGGACTGGTGTATTGAGGGTACTTGTACTAAAAGGTTACCCGGGTTATTGCAGATGGCCAAGTTATCAGGCGAGGCGTTCTTTAAATTCGCGCTCGATATGGTGGCCTCGAACTTGTCAAAACAAGTGGAAAGTCGGGCTGATTACAAGTGCGTTTACGTGTTTTGTGACTATTGCTTGAACGCTTTAAGCTGACGTACGAGCTATTGTTCTACCGGCAGATCGTGTTACCCTATCGCGCATGTGATCAAGATGAGCTGTGTGCAAACCCCAGAACTGACCGATGTCATTTTGGGCTATTTCCACAAGACTTGTGTTTTTACAATTCCAGACAATCCGGAAAAACACGCATCGCAGACGATTGCCGAGTATAAAGTGTCTATGGGTTTTCAGAAGGCTGTTGGTGAAAGCTCGGATCCCGATAGCCTAGAGCACGTCACGGAGTACACGAGACGCATGACCATGATTTCTGCCGTGCTAGCCGCAGTGCGCCAGACTACCCCTTGGGATGGCAGCCCGTCTCCCTCTGGACTAGATATTGGAGACTGCTGGTCGTGGCTGGCTCGGCTGGTGAACGAGTCGCCCCACCTCATGACTGGCGCTCTCACTCTGACCATCCTAGAAGTGGCAGGTTTTGAGCTGCTGCGAATCTACAAGAAGCAATTTCACAAACTACTGGTGCTCATTGCCCGCGACGTGTGCCCGCGACTTAGCAAGAATGCCAAGACTGGTGCCGCCAACGCTGCGGGTCAACTTGAGATGTTTGTCAACCAGTACCATGCCAACCGCTGCACACTGAACGAGCCCGACGGACGAAAGCTAGAGGAGACGAAGATCTCGGAAGCGGACGAAGAGAGAACGGATCGCAATGACTACGGAGGCGGCGGTGGTGGTCACTATGGCGGTCGTGGAGGAGGTCGTGGTGGTGGTGGTGGTCGCGGCGGTGGCCGTGGGAGCGGACGGAGGCGCTAATTGCCGTTCTTGATCCGACCTTCATCGCACATGGGTAAACACGCAAGTGGGTAGTAAATACAGGTTGTTCACAGTAAGAGTTTTTCAATCCATGCTGCATCTGCGATATGATCATTTGTTGTGTCTTCACCGAACGCACTTGGCCCTCTTACTTCTGGCCGAGCGTCGGCATCACAGCGCTGTAGCGCGTCTTCTCGTTGTAGTCCCACAGCGACGTCACGGTCTTGATCTGCGTGTAGAAGTTGATGCCAGCCTTGCCATAGAAGTTCAGGTCGCCACGGATCGATGCACGCGAACCGGTGAAGGAAAACATGGGGAGTGGGACGGGGATCGGCACGTTGATACCAACCTGACCCACATCAATCTCGTGCTGGAACTTGCGAGCGGCGGCACCCGAGGACGTGAAGATCGAGGTACCGTTGCCGTACGGGTTACGGTTGATGAGCTCGATCGCTTCTTCCAGCGTGTCCACAGACGTGCAGACCAGCACGGGGGCAAAGATCTCTTCCACGTATGCCGGGTTGTCAACGCCGACGTTGTTCAGCACCGTAGGGCCCACAAAGTTACCGTTGGGGTACTTGGGGACCTTGACGTTACGTCCGTCCAGAAGCAACTCGGCGCCATTGTCAACACCTTCTTGGATGAGACGTTCCGCACGCTCCTTGGCAGCCACTGTGATAAGCGGGCCTACATCCGTGCCGGGCTCCAGTCCGCCGTTTACCTTCATTTCCTTGGCCTTCTGCACAATGTCACTCACCCACTCCTTGCTCTTGCCGACAAACACCACGACCGAAAGGGCCATGCAACGCTGGCCTGCAGCGCCGAAAGCCGCACCAGCAAGAGCACCAATCGCCTGCTCCTTGTCGCAGTCGGGCATGATGACGGCGTGGTTCTTGGCACCGAGGTTTGCCTGCACACGCTTGCCGTTAGCACTGCCGCGCAAGTGGATGTATTCCCCCGCTTGGTTACCACCGACGAACGAGATGGCTTTGATCTCGGGTGCATCACAGATGAAGTTGACAGTGTCCTGTAAGTGAATGGCAAACAACCAACAACGATTAGCGACTATTGAAATACCACTTCAACGAAAAAAAACCCGCTGCATATCTTACATGAGCGCCGTGGATAATGTTGAGCACACCATCCGGCAGACCAGCTTCTTGGGCCAGGCGTGCCAGAATCTAATAAAGCACAACGAATGTGAGATTCCTGACCAACTTCGATGTACAGCTGTCAGCTTACCATCGTGGCACCAGGGTCCTTCTCCGACGGCTTGAGCACGTAGGTGTTGCCTGTCACCGTGCCAGTGGGGAACATCCAGAGCGGAATCATGGCCGGGAAGTTGAAGGGGCAGATACCGGCGCACACGCCGAGCGGCTGCTTGTACGAGTAGGTGTCGAGCGACGTGGCCAAGTTCTCGGCCGTCTCGCCCATCATGAGCGTGGCAGCACCGCACGTGTGTTCCACGACTTCCAGTCCGCGGAAGACGTCGCCGCGCGCATCGGCGAGGGTCTTGCCCTGCTCGTTGGTGATGGAGAGCGCGAGCTCCTCCGTGTGTTCACGGATCAGGTGCTGCAGCTTGAGCATGACGCGCTGGCGGTGCTGCACGCCCACCTCCTTCCACGTCTTGTAGGCACGCGCAGCCGCCACCGTCGCTTGTCGCATCTAGACACGAGCATCATAAACGCTGAGACATCGAGACGACCGACTGGTACGAGCCACGTACCTCGTCCTGCGTGGCCTCTGGCACTTGGCAGATCACCTCGTTCGTCGCCTGCACCGCCAGCAACGCGCGCGTCAGTCAATAAGGTTTGCAGCAGATCACGGGCCCATCCCCGGCAGCGTACAGTACCGTACCGGGTTGCGCAAGTCGATCCACTTGTCGGTCTTGGACTGCACGAACTTGCCGTCGATGAAGAGCGGCACCCGCGTCTGCAAAAGATCGTGAGGGTGAGAGGGAGCGACAGAGGCAGGAGAGAGACGCAAGGCCGGAGCGCACCACGGAGGACGACGAGAAGGCGCGCGCGGGGCGGCCGGAGACGATGGAGCGGGACACGCGGTGCAACATGACAGAAAGAGGAGCTTCGGGGATAGGCAAAAGCGAGAATGGCAGTCGTTGGTAGAGATGGTTTTGGACTGGAAGAGTAAAGAACGTTTTAAAAGCACCAAAACGTTTTAAACAGTTTAGAAGTGTCCAAAAGTCCAAAAGTCATTGCGCCAGGATCTTTGAAAGCTGCCGCGAACC
>AWVV02001587.1:0-19630 GCA_000500205.2 Phytophthora lateralis | reverse complement strand
CGACCGAGAGCGGCCTGTAGCGTGGCGGCGAGGTGGTCGTTGAAGGCTTGGGAGCCGTTGGCCATGAGCGTCTTGGCCGACGTATCCTTGACCCGGTCGACTGGTGACATTTCGACACGTCTCGGCAGTGGCCACTTGCTACGAACTGCGCAAATTCAATAATGAAGTGGGCTCGAGATCAGTCGCTACTCATCAAGGACATGTGATTGGTTGATTACCGTCGTTATATCGGAGACCGTGGGGTGCGTAATGTAATATCGTGGCAAGGGAAGGTGTTGACGCACAGGTAAGATTGCTGCGTCTTTGAGTCCCGCATGCATGTGAAAGAAAAGGATTTTCCCACTAAAGCTGAAAGACGAATTCCACCAAGGCATTCGCTGGTAAACCGTCAGTCTTGAGATGGACCGAGTTGCCTTAGGCCAGACCCATGTACTTATCTTATAGCTGCAATGATGAGTGCACTCGAGACAATGCCGAGGCTGCTAACAAGCATATTTCCGCTCCGTAGAGAGGTGAAGAACGACGATACATCACGAGGCATTTCAGAATGGGTGAGCGTGCACTACATGTATTCTGTATTCTGTGCAGAAGTACTCAACGTTTTTATTGAAAGCTTTTAGAGTACCGGTACATTCGATTGTCGATCTGTGACGAAATTTGAAGCGTTGCTCGTAGGTAAAGCTGTGATTAATTAGGCGAAGGAAGGAGCTCAGGTTTCTAAAGATGAAGATACATAAAGAGTGGAGTCTCAAGTCGATTGAAAGAATCGTTGCCGAAAAACTGAAGATGCAAGCACATATTGCATTTATTATGTTTTCCTACGCAGGACTCCGACGTGAACTAGCCTATGGGTCCGTTGCGCAGGCCTCGCAATACTTATCAGGGACGTCCAGAGCCTCGGTGGACTGAATCAAGTTGAACTGCAGTGGCTCGATGCTCTGGTTCATCTTGTGGTAGGTATGAGCATTGATCTCCTCGTATGGCATCTGTTTGTACGCGCCCAGCTCCAGCTTCGGTAGCAGACTGATGCCCTTGAGTTGGTACTGGAAGTAGTCGAGCATGTGCGCAAGCTGCGGGCCTTCCGTCTTCGGATCGAACGTCACGGTACAGCTCACCTGGTTGTCGGCCCAATAACGCTGCAGGAATGCAGACAGCGCAAACTGCTCCCACGCAGACACATTTGAAAGCGTCCGCACGCCCTTGCCCACATCCACCGGGATGGAGACGACTAGAGTGGAGTCCGGGGCCTCGAACGCCGGCTCAATGTTGTAGCCAGCCCGCTGAAGTGCCGGTAGCAGGTCAGAGTGCATGCCCGGTGTGGCGCCTGCAAGCAGCGACACAGTTCCGCTGGGCTTGATGGAGGTGGTCTTGATAGACCGAGCGATGGAGAAGCGAACCGAGATCTGCTTATCCACTTGTTGAATTCGGTCGTAACCCGCTTCACACCAGCGCTGGAACTCGTTGAGGCCGCGGTTCGAGATGAACTGCGCGATACCCGACATGCTGCATCCAATGCGGCGGTTGCGCTGATCACTTTGTTGGTTCGTGACCATTGCGTTTGTCCTAGGGTGACCGTCTTGGCGTACATGTACGCGAACTTGAGTGTCTCCAGGAAGTCCTCCAGACTGTCGTGGTTGAATGGGAATGTCTCCACCAGACAGCACATCTCGTACGACTCCAGCGTTTGCTCCAGGCACGGGTTGCCACCAGACGCGTTGCGATCACGATCATCCTTGATGCCGTTCATGCGGCCATAATTACGCATGTTCTCGAGCCACGCGAAGCCAGGCTCGCCGTTCAGCACGATACGCTCAGCAATAGGCGTGTAGTCCATGCCGATGCCGGCAAAGATACTGTTGTTGGACGTCCAGCCAAAGGCAGCACGTTCCGGGTTCTTCTCGTAGTTCTTCAGGTCGACGTACTCCTCATCGTTGTAGTCTCCGAAGGCAATCTCAGCAGTCCGGCGGACGTTGCCCGAGACCACGCATACGCCCATTTGGTTCATGATGTCCACGATGCCACGCGCTGTCAATGGTTTGCCAGCAAGGGGCTTGAGGATCGATTCGATAGCCTCGTGTAGAGCGGTAAGGGAACCAGCACCCGAACTAATACCGCCAAACCCCTTGATCGGCTCACCAGCAGGACGAATCAAGGAGTAGTCAAACTTCAACGCGGGCAGGTGCAGGAAGTGCGCCTCGAGAAGCACCTTCACCGACTCCACCCAGCCTTCACGGGAGTCCGGGATCACGCACACGTTCGTCTTGGTCTCGTTGCAGCCTTGCACCAGCACCTTGCCACCGCCCTTGGTGTCAAAGCCCACACCAACGCCTAGCATGGCCGCCTACATCAAGAAGCAGAAGGGCTCCGCTGGGGTGGCGAGCTCCAGAATGTCAGCGGTCGACACGAAAGCGCAGTTGTTCAGTGCCGCGTACAGTCCGCGGTCCTCCGTGATGGGAGAGCCCATGGCCCACAGTCCGCGTCCTGGCGGCGCGAACTTCATCTGGAAGACGCGCGTGTACATCTCTTGGGCGACGTGGGTCATCTCGTCCTCGTTCCAGGGTTGGTCCAGCTGCTGCAACCACTTCTTCTGCATATTGAAGGTACCGTTGATCACTCGCTCCACGGTCTCGAACCAGTGCTCCTTGGTGCCGTCCGCCTTGACGCGCGAGTACGTTCGCATGTACACGAGTTCTCCCAGGCCGTTGAAGCCGAAAGGCGGCGTCTGATCTTCGAAGCCGACCACGAAGCTCTTGTCGAGCGTGAACGGCTTGAATCCAGGCCCCGTGTGGGTCTCAATGCCAGAGCTGGTAGCCGAGGCGGTGGATGCATCGGTCGTGGTCTCGAACAGCAGCTTGGACGAGGTCACCGCTGTCTTGGAGGTGTCCACGACGCTACCGACCGCCGCCGACGTCGGGTTCGAAGTAGTGGGGGCCATCGCGACTGGATAAATAGAAAGCGACTTGAGAAGAGGCTGGCAGATTGCACAATGATGACCTGCAATCGATCACCAGCGCCAAAGACAGCGCCTGAAAGTGTCGCTTCGCTGCGCCGCCCTGCCGACGTACTTAGGTTGCTGCCACTATCCAACTACACATTTCACTCAACCCGTCACCGAACGAGGTTGGGTTTCCCCTTCGTCACACGTCGCAGGTTTCCTCCGCGCCGAGTTCCGAGCCAAATCATCAGAGCGCGGGATAACCTGAGCTACTATGACGGACGCAGCCGGAGCGGCCCAGGCAGCCGAGATGGAGCCCACAGCTAGCGAGGCGGATGAAGACACTATCGCCGGCCGCACACGCACCAAGTTCTCGCTCGTGGACGTGCCCATCGACATGCTCGAGGCCTCTCTTCCGGACACGGCACAAGTAGGTCCTTGTACCCATTTTTGGCGCCAAACATTCAAATTGGGCTCTTGATGTCCCGCCAAAAATAATGCTGATGCTGCTGCTTTTGGGGGATGATTAGTGATCTAATGAGCGCGTTACACGGTGTAGACAGCGCCGGATACGGAGGAGGACCGCGAGTACCAGCGCTTCCTGTCGAGTCTGCTGCCAACGGAGCAGGAGAACCTCTCGTTCCTGGACGAGGAGGACGAGGAGTACCGCCCCGAAGAGGAGGAGGACGACCACGAGGATGAAGACACCCGACGAGGCATCTCCAAGAAGGAGCTCACAGACCTGTTGCTGGACTCGACGAATATGACATTCCCCAAGCTACCGGCGGCTCTTGAGCCGCCTAGAGCTGAAGTGATGGCTGTAGACAGCAGAGACGTCGTGCTGCCAGTTGCAGCGTCGGCGGATGTGACCGCAGCTTCTCCGACGAGGAAGCTGCCGGTGATGATGAACTTGCCGGTGCTGAGAGGACAGCGGGGCGCTGTTACCCAGGCGCAATGCATTCAATTGGCGTCGCAGATGCACAAGCATCTGCAATTGCTATTGCAGAGTTACCACCTTTTGGCGGGTCGCCCGCCGACGCCCGAGCTGGCCGAGTGTCGAGCGATGATTGAGGAGCTGCAGCAACGAGGCGAGAAGGCGTTGAAGTATAAGAACGCGCTGTTGTCGAAGCTGAACCCGGCGACGACAGGTGGAACAGGGGCATCGATGGATGCTGATGGTGCTGGTGGTGACAAGGCACTGCCGACTGTTGATGGCACGACGGGGGGCACTGGTGGGAGCGCTAGCACCACCGAAAACCTCTTGGCGCTGCGACGTGTGACGAGGTCGTTGACGGCGGCACATGCAGCGATGGCTCATCCGTCGATGTTCGAGCTGGTTGGGTCGCAGACTGTAGACGAGCTCTCAGCTGGCTTCGCTCGAGGCTGTTCGATCGAAGAGCGCGATCGAGCTATTCAAGAGCAAATGCTGCAGCTGGACAAACACTTGATGTCCGTGAAAAAGCGGTGCAAGAGTAAGAAAATGTATTCAGTCACGGAAGATAGTCTCTTGGCGCATGGAGTCAAGCGATTCGGCACGCAAGCAGACTCGTGGGGGCAAATCCAGAAACACCTCCTTCCTACCAAAACCACGCAGAATCTCCGGCACCGATACAAGTACTTGATTAGCGCAAAGACGGGCATGAGCGCCGTTAAAGCGTTGCATATGAAGGAAACCCCGCAGCACCGCGGTAGCGGCTGGCTACTCGAAGAGGATCTTCGCATCGCGCGTGGTCTTGTTGAGCTGCACAAGGAAAAGTACCACTTTGCTCGTCTTGCAAAACGCTACCTCCCACATCGCAGTCGCCTCGAGATTCGAAAACGCTGGGAACGAATTGCGGCCAAATTCAGATCTGAACTTGCGGAAATTGGTCTCGATGCACCTGACGATGATTCTCTCGACCTTGCGGTTGCAATGAAGGAGTATTTGGAGGACAAGCTACGAAATAGAATGATGCGCCAAAGAGGGGAAGCCGAGAGGGCTAAGCTAGATGCTGCGCTCCAGCTGCAGCAGCTTGGTCAAGGAATCCGTGACACTATTGCAGGTCAATTTGTGCGGGAGCCTTTTTCAAATGGTTTCGGACTTCTGTCCGGTATTCCCAACCTTGGTGCTGGTGCACAGAAGAAAGTATCGGACGCAGCTTCTTGCAGAACGAAAAACTTGCATCCAGCGCTGTTTTTCTCGTCGTGGTCCTTTATCAGCCCTGCAACGCTGCTCAACTCAACCTGCAAACACAACTGGCCGTCTTTCATGGACGAGGGCACCGACGGCAAGGATAAGCCCCAAAAGAGCCAACCGAACGATGCCTCTATTGTTGTAGATATTGAAGTGCCCCGACTAGCAAGCGTCGGCGGACAACCGCTGTCTCTTGGAAGCGAGAAATTACCGGAGTTCATGCCGATTGCGATGCCATCGGATCTGGCAGTCACTCCAACCGCAGACTTGGCTCAAGCAGGTATTACGCTCGATTTTAACATGGCGCAGAAAGAGGGTCAAGATGAAGAAGAAGACGATGACAGCGATTATGAGCATGATGAACTGCTATCGTCTGAAAACGAGGACAGTGAGTCTGACTTTGAGCAGATGGAGCTTACCGATGATGACGATGAAGAAGCTGATGAGGGCGGGGATGACGAGCCCAGCGTTGATACTTTCGATCAGGACACCTTCATGTCTGATTCGGACGATCAATCTGTTGAAAGTGCCAACTCTCTCAGAACTCCCATTTCGTCTCCACATGCGTCTCCATCGCATACAGACTCAGCCCCTCCAAGTCAACCCTCAAATGAAAACGGCAATCCCTCGCGCCTTCATCATCCTCTACGCTTACAGAATCTGGGCCAGCCCGGAAACGAACGCATGAAGCGCGCACTTGCTGCGTTGGAGCGACGGATTGTGGGCAAGAGCATCAGTGGCTCTACCTCCTCTTCAGTTGCAAGCACGCAGATGGGCTCAAATCAACGCGCAAAACGAAAAATGGCGTCGACGCTCGTTGCACCTCTTGGTGCTGGCCGGGCAAATGCTAACACAGCCTTCCAAGCAAGTGGCGACGAATCTGCACGTGCAGCAGTCACGAGTACCGGCAGCGATGGTAATGGCAATGGCGATGAAGATGATGACCACTGGGAAAACGGTTCCGGAGACGAGGATTTTGAAGTCGTGGAGCTCTCTTCGAGCTCCGATGAGTTTGAATTAGCATCGTCAGATGAAGACCTCGAGACAGACCTTCCACGCCAACCAGCCTCTGTGGAAACAACTCCACGCCGTGCTTCGATCTCAAATTGCAACGCGCCTCCCAACAAAAAGGCAAAACTACAGCAATGTCCGACTTGCCGCCACACCTCGTGCACGTGCACGTCGAGCGAACGTATGCAGTTACTGCTGCGCCGCATGAAGGAGAAGCGCTCATCGTCATCCCTGCAGTAAGTAAAGTGAATCTGTGCTCTAAACTACCATTAATTAATCGTCAACCTACGATTCGGAGGGTATCGTCACCAAGTTGGACTTGGCCTTCTTCGGCTTGTCGGTGGTTGCAGCCTCGTCCGACTTTTTGGAACGCTTCCTCTTCTTCTTCTTCGGCTGCGAGTTAGCGAACGAGTGCTGCGACAGACTCTGTAGAATGAGGTCGTCCTCGTCCATGGCCTGTTCCGCTTGGCTCTGCGAGAAGCGGTTGACTTCGCTCCTCCCCATCAGGATGTCCCTAACCTGATCGTCTACGTCCTGCTTGGGTTCTCCCCGATCCAGCGCCAATACGGCTTGTATCCCCGTGATCTCGGAAGGATGTACCGCCCTCTTGAACTTGAGGTCGGAGCTTGGTGTGAGCCCCACGCTTTTCTCCTTTACGGCGGCCACGGCAGCCTCCGCCTCCTCCTTTGCGGCGTACTCTAAGTACATGAAGCCGTCTGTCTCGACGTCCAGGAAATTGTGGTGGATCTACAGCATAGCAACATTAGTTTACGGCCGGATGATTGGCGCAGGCGAGACCATTGACGCACCGCGACTGACTGCAGCGTGCCATACTCAGCGAACAAGTCACGGACGGTGCGCTCATTGACGCACAGCGCAGACGGGACGTGGTTGATGAAGACGGTGGGGCCTGTTCGTATGGCCACTTTGCCATTGGCCTTAAGCGCGGCCTTGCTCTGCTTCTGTTTGCGCTTCTTGGTCTTGGCCGGCGCCATTATTGATTTCGGTCGAATTGTGACTGGACAGGCCACCCCGGTTTACAGACATCGGAGACGATGGCCAAGGGCGACGTGCAGCTCCACTCGCATGACTTCGAGTGGGAAGACCTGGCCAGGGAATGTCAGGAGGAAAGTGAAAAAGTGATGGAGGACGGGGAGAATGAGGTGCTGCTGGAGACGCAGCAGTTGGCGAAAGAGGCCAAGGACAAGTGGGACGTCTTCCACCAGCGGAACAACGGTTCGTTGGCAAGCCTGAATGAGCTGCAACTTGGTTCTGATGGTGGTTTGTCTATCTACCGGTAGGCAAAGTGTACAAGCCACGCAACTACCTCGTTAAGGAGTTCCCGGAGTTTTGTGCACCGACACGTGAGGTGGTGGAAGTTCTGGAGCTCGGATGCGGCTACGGGAGTGCCATCTTCCCCATTCTGGCTGAGTGCCCGAATGTGCACGCGCAAGTCTGCGACTTCAGCGCGTACGCTATCGATATCCTCCAGCACAACCCAGCCTACGACGCCACGCGATGCCGCGCATTTGTGTGCGATATCGCACAGGAGGAACTGGCAGGTGTCACGCCCGAGTCCGTCGACATTGTGCTCATGGTGTTTGTGCTGTCAGCCTTGCCCCCGGATTCGTTCACGCGTGCTCTGCGTAAGATTTTCGCAGCGTTGCGGCCTGGTGGCATCGTTTGCTTCCGCGACTACGGGCTCTACGACCTTGCCATGCGACGCAACGCCAAGAAGCTGGGCCCTAGTCTGTACTATCGCAGCGACGGCACCTTGGCATTTTTTTTCTCGCGCGAGACACTGGTAGAGCTGTTCGAGCAATGCGGCTTTCGCACGCTCGAAAACGAATACTGCACCGTTCGCCTGCGCAATCGCAAGAAGGGAGTCGTCATGGACCGCGTCTGGCTGCACGCGAAGTTCCAGAAACCCGAGGTGCCGTTGCACGATACAGCGTAGACCAGCATAAGGCATTCTAAACGCAACACACTTTGCCTCCAGCTTGTCCCGCTTCATGTTGCACCTTTGGCCTGGTTCCCCAGTGGGCTACATGTATCCATACCAACGGGGTTCTGTCAACTTGAAGTGTGCCGACTTGCTGCACGTCCCGGGCCATCGACAAGACGAAAGGCACTTGACCGCGACGCCCTGCTGCATGCCGCAGGTCCCAATCAGCGCCAACGCATTTGACGGCAGCATGAAGCGCAATGAGGTGAACGGTGGCGCACCACGTCTCACTTGGTCCACCGTGCAAAACGGTGGAGGGTGCAGTAACGAATACGCCAACAGCGAGAACTGCAGCCGCAATTCGCAATCGCACTTGCTTCTAGAAGCGCGCCACCGCTGGAAACTCGAAGTGAGAGGTAAGGCGCTCTCGTCGGGCAGCGGTTCACGTCGGTTGTTGTAAGATACGCGCCACGTACCCCCCGGCGCGTCATCACGGCTCGCATTACGTCGCCTCCCGGTATTCGCATCGGAGCCCATAGAAACGAAAGCAGCAAAATGCCAATCGCTTGCTCGGAGGACCAACATAAGGTGGGCGCGCGTGGCGAGATCGTCGGACATGTCGACGGATAACGGGTGAGAAAGCGACAACCGGACGCTGATTCAGAGGATGCGAAAGCACGGCGACTGGACTGGAGCGCGGCAGTCGAGTCCGGCAGGGAAGCTCCAAAGTGTTGTGCGATCCGCTCGGTCAGTTGAAGTTGCATTCGTCCAATCGGGCGATTGGATGGCTCCGATATGCTGCAAGTATGGCCGAGATCCAATCTGCGGTTTGGAAGGCCGTCAGAATTCACCAAGAGCGCCATTGCCGCGAAGCAGCGCTCAGTGAGCGCCGCTCACGCAGGATGGGGAGCGGCAACCGGTTGCTCAGATTCGCTCGGGATCGCCAACGAGAGAGTGGACTCGGACCCTGCACGAAGAGGACGATGGGAAAACTGCCCTGCACTGGTTGTTGAATACTCACGAGCGCCGCGCGCCGTCGTTCCGTCCTCCATGGAGTACACCTGGGGTGTAGATATCCTACGTAGATCACTTCAACTTACTCATACTTGTTCCTGCATGTATGCATTTGCTTGACATTCCGCGTGCGGGTAGCCATGGTCTGAGGTCGTCACACACACGGTCGCAGCTAGTTTTAAGGCCTGCCCCCGCCTCAGCTTGGCAGCGATGTTGATGGTTTAACTGCAGCACAATCTGGTTGCGACGACGCCACACGCTCAAATCCTTTCGGGCCCACGTCTGTGGTCAGCACCACCGCACCAGGAAATGCCGGTGTACATGTATGGCAGGTAAGGCTCCAAGTTTCACTCATGGACCGCCAGAATCTATTTTCGGCCAATCGGTAAAACGGATCCGATTGGCCAATCATGAGCGCCCGCGGCTTTGTAGGGTGTGGCCCTTGGGGTCGGGTGTGACGTGCAGGCAGGCGGACGTGAGGGTGCGCGCCATTGCGGAAATCCCGAGCTCGCGCTCAAGTGACCAAGAAAGAAGCAGAACCCCCTGGATCATGTGGTGCCGCTCGCTGTCGCTGCGCTCGCAGCTGCAGACGCTCCAGCGCCGGCAGGCTGCTCCCTCACGCTGGCTGTCGTTCGCCGCACTCTCGCCCGAGGAGCAAGAAATGCTCAACGAGCCGCGCGAGGCCATGGACTACGACGTGCTGCTGGTACGTTGCATAATGCGGAATCAAAGAGGGGAAAGCAAAACTCACTCGCGTTTTGTATGAACACAAGGTCGGCGCCGGCCCCGCGAGTCTCGCAGCCGCGATCCGCATGAAGCAGCTCTCGGCCGAGAAGGGCACGGACCTGTCCGTGTGCGTGGTCGAGAAGGGCGCCGAGGTGGGTTCGCACATCGTGTCGGGCAACGTGTTCGAGCCGCGCGCGCTGGAGGAGCTGCTGCCCGACTGGAAGGATCTGGGCGCCCCGCTGGACACGCCCGTGACCAAGGACCAGTTCCTACTGCTCTCGGAGAACAAGTCACTGGGCCTGCCGCACTTCCTGCTGCCTAAGGAGGAGGTGAGCATCATTCTCGTTCTGGTGGTGGGTGACCGTCGGGAGTTTCTGACGGTAAAACGATCTTTCGTTCCTCTGTGATTTGACGTAACCCTTAGCACAACGACGGCAACTACATCATCAGTCTCAGCAAGTTTGTGCGCTGGATGGGCGAGCAGGCCGAGGAGGCTGGCGTCGAGATCTACCCGGGTTTCTCGGCCTCGGAGGTGCTTTACCGCGAGGACGGCTCTGTAGGCGGCATTGCCACTCGCGATGTCGGCATTGGCAAGGACGGTAAGCCCAAGGGCACCTTCGCTCGCGGCATGGAGCTGCGTGCGCGTGTGGTACGTCGGAATTGGTCATTTTGGTGTAACTTTTGCAATTGCTGACTGGTGTTTTCTTTTGTGTATGTATTTCTTGCAGACGCTCTTTGGTGAAGGGTGCCGCGGGTCGTGTAGCGAGGAGGTGATGGAGAAGTACAACCTGCGTGAGGGCGTGCAGCCACAGACGTACGGCATTGGTGTGAAGGAGGTGTGGCGGATCCCCAAGGAGAAGCACCAGGCTGGACTTGTCCAGCACACGCTGGGGTGGCCGCTGCAGCAAACCCTGATGGACAAGACGTTCGGCGGTTCGTTCATGTACCACATGGAGGACGACCTTGTGCAGATTGGTGTGGTCGTGGGTCTGGACTATGAAAACCCGTACATTAACCCGTACGAGGAGTTCCAGCGGTTTAAGACGCACCCGGCCATCCGGAAGTACCTGGAGGGCGGCGAATGCGTGCAGTACGGTGCGCGTTGCTTGAACGAGGGCGGCTACCACGCTATTCCGAAGCTGACGTTCCCTGGCGGAGGTCTGGTCGGTTGTTCGGCCGGTTTCCTGAATGGCGTGAAGATCAAGGGCACGCACACCGCTATGAAGTCGGGTATGCTGGCTGCGGAGGCTGCGTATGAGGCTCTGACTGCCACCGGCGCTGAGCCGGTGGCCGAGACGGCGGAGATCAACCCGGAAGAGCCTGCGATTGACATCTCGAGCTACGAGGCTGCTGTGGAATCGTCGTGGATTGCCGAGGAGCTGAAGGCTGTTCGTAACGTCCACGCCGGCTTTCACAATGGCTTCCTCCCTGGTCTGCTGCACGCCGGAGTGGCGACGCACGTCCTCAAAGGAAAGGAACCGTGGACCATCCCGAACACGGTTACAGACTCGGCGAAGACTCGTCCGGCCAAGGAGTTCACCCCCATCGAGTACCCGAAGCCGGATGGCAAGCTCACGTTCGACTTGCTCTCGAACCTGCAGCGGAGCGGTACCAACCACAACCACGACCAGCCTGCGCACTTGCGTATTAAGCCCGAGCACTCAGAGGTTCCTTCGAAAGAGTCGTTCCCTGTGTACGCCGGACCGGAGCAACGATTTTGCCCCGCCCGCGTGTATGAGTACACGGATGGCAGTGCATCTAATGGCGTCCCGCAGCTCGTGATCAACGCGCAGAATTGCGTCCACTGCAAGTGCTGCTCCATCAAGATGCCGAAGGAGTACATCAATTGGACTGTTCCTGAAGGCGGAGGTGGCCCTGCTTAGTAAGTGTCCACGTGTGGATGCACATGCTCGTGATGTTTGTGATGCCGAATGCCTCGACTAACTGTGTGCTGTTGTCTTTGTACTTGCGCAGTGAGCTGATGTAAGGACCTCTTGGAGACTTCGGCTGGGGCTGTAGTAAATATTCAATCAATCATACCCAAAACCGGTTGGTACAAACTACATGTAGATACCAGCACGAATACTGTGCCCTGCGAGGTCAACTGTTCCTGCTGTGTGCATTGATGGAGCTTAGCCTAAAATCTTTGCTAGTGCCGTCTTCTGCAGTGTTGTGAGATGGCGAGGGAAAGAGATGTCGAATCTGATGCGCAAGTCACCGCGCTCTCCTGGCTGGCTGGGGATCGGCATGCCTTCCTTCTTCACGACCTTCTCGGAGCTTGGACTTACCACTTCATTGCACGAAATGGCCAGCTTGCGACCGTCTAGCGTGGGCACCTCCACGCAGTAGTCGCCAAGCGCCTCGCTGAGCTTCAACTTGGCTGTGAACACAAGATGAGCACCGTCGCGTTCGAAGAGATTATGCTCTTGCTGGGCCACCTGGAAAATCACATCCCCCGCTTCATTCGTGCGAGTTTCGTTGCCCTCGCGGTCAAACGTGATCTTCGTACCTGCCTTCCAGCCAGGCTTGACTTTGATCACGAAGGTTTTGGCATCGGCTACCAGCTCGTCGTTTTGCAACCGTTTGCGCTCAACAACGACCGACTTCGTAGTCCCCTGGAAGAGCTCTTCCAACGTGCACGCGAGCTCTCGCACAATCGCTTCGGCCTTCTCGGGTCCCTTCTTACGCAGCGAACTGGCAAACGGCAGCGTATCGCCGAAACCAAAGTCGCCGAACGGGTTGTTCGTCCCAAAGAACTTGTTGAACACGTCCTCGGACGCGCGCTCGTTGAAAGCGTAGCCGTCACGCATGTCACCATTCTCGTCTGGCACGCCATTCTTGAGACCGTCGTAGCCGTATTGATCGAAAACAGCTCGGCGTTCCGGATCGCTTAGCACGTCGTACGCCTCGGAGATCTCCTGGAAGCGGTACTGGGCTTCAACCAGATTGTTCTTGTTCTTGTCCGGGTGCCATTTCATAGCGAGTTTGCGATAGCTGTCACCGAAACCACAACAACAGATTTCAGTCCACCTGACAGGCAACAATAGTTTACAAAGCAGAGCACTCACGCCTTCTTGATCTCCTGCTCGGAGGCGCCACGCGGGACTTGCAAGAGCTCGTAGTAGTCCATCTTGCGCTGGTTGTGTGCAGATATTAAAGTGCGGACGCGTTTGTCGTTTCGAGAAATGGCGGCTCAAGACGTCGGCGACAACTAAAAATGGGCAACGACCGGAATGCCAAGGATTGACAAAACAAAGCTGTTTGCAGATATATTACGTCTGTCGGCTGCAGTTTGTCGACTGGGTGGTTTGTTCTGGCGTCCATTTCGTTCCAGACGAGCTAGAAATCACGGTACAGCATGAGCATACCGTCTAAGTGGATGATGGCACGGTCGAGGCGGTCGAGAGAGCGACTGAGCTTGTCGAATTTGTCGAGGTCGTTGGCTTCGACCAGCTGCTCCGAGCGAGCAATGAGTTCCTTGTTCTCCTCCGCCTCGAACTTGCGCCGCAGACGCAGACGACACAGCGAGTCTTGCACGCGCTCTGCAATACGCACCTGCATCTGCGGCACGTCCACGGACCAACAGAAGAACGTGAAGGCGGGGTTGTGGTCCGCGCGCTTCGGGATTTCCTGCATTTTCAGCAGTTTATCCGTGTACAACTCGTAAAGCCGGTGCCGCGCATCGTTAGATGGCAGCAGCGCCAGCTCGCCGATAGTTTTCTGCTCTAATTGACGCTTCTCCATAAGCAGACGCACGATACGAGCGCTCGCAACGCCATATTTGTCCTGGATGTACGCGCGTGTGGTGGCTTGCTGCAGGAACTCCACAATCTTCTGCATGTGTATCACGTATTGGCCGCCGTCGCCTGAGCGCGCCTGGGTTGGGTCGAATGCCTCCTGCGAGACCTTCATCACCATGCCCGACTTGTCACGGCACATCACCATGATGTAGTTTAGCAGTAGTCGCCACGGGTTGTTCGCCTCGGAAGGCAGCGCATTCTTCACGCTCTCCATTTCGAAAAGGTCGCGCGCCGACACGGGGAACGACGTAGGCTCGTCCTTCTCACGTTCCCGCGGCGACGAGTGTTGAAGCATCGCTTCCACGATCACACCAGCCACCGCGTTAATGTTTTCGGTCGCAAATCTGATGCATGCCTTGTGCCGCAGATCGCGCAGCAGGTGTGTAACACCGAAGCGCCAGACTAGCGAACGCTCGTCGGTAGTCGCTCCAGGAGCATCTTCGCCGCTAGTCTCACCACCAGTAGCGCCGTCTCCAGATGACGTGCCCCGGGTAGGCAGTTTAGCACGTTTCGAGTTTTTCTTCCGCTTTGAGCCACGACCCGACGAGGTAGAAGACGAAGCTGAGTTCGGTTCCCATTCCGCCTCCGAGTCGTCGTTTCCCTTACGAGCTGCCTCATCAGCCTCTAAGATCATCTGTAATTCCACTGGGATAGCGTTTCCCGACGGCGCACAAGGCGCCTTCCGCTTCTTGCCGCGCACTGTGATTCCATCCTCTCCAGCAGCCTTACCAGTTTTATTAGCACCGTTCGCACTGGAAGCATTTCCACCACCAGCAGCAGCCGCCGCCGCTGACTTGCTGTTCAAGTTGCTCGTAGCACCCTTGTCCTGACCACGTCCCATAATGCTCGCTGGGAACTCGGGGCCCTCCTCGGGCTCCACCACCTTCAGGTCTAGCGGGTGCACGCGCGAGATGTATCGCTTTTTGGCCATCTCCACGAACGCCTCCTGCACCAGATGGCGGCACTCGTCCAGCTCTTCCTCGCTGATCTCATCGTCCTCCGCCGCTGTAGATTGGACGCCCTCGGCCTCCTGCACCTTCTGTTTTTGCTCCTGGCGACGCTGCTCCGCTAAGTTGTAGGCCATCGTCTCCAGCGATTGGTCCATGCGCACGCGGCCTTGCACCAGCACCTCCTCCATGATCACCTCGCCCTCCACTCCGAACATCCCCTTGGCCAGCTCGATGAACTTGGGGAACCGCAGGCGATACAGCGCCTCCTGCACATTAATCTGGCACAAGTAAGAAACGCACATAAAACAACATCAACAAAAGCTCCCACAAATAAGAAAACAACAAGTCAACAAATACTTACATTGTACGCGACCGTCGGCGCGGCGCCTCGAATGGCCGCCACGGGCGTCACGTCCAGTACATTGTGCTGCAGCAGCTTGAGCAGCGCGCATTTGATCTGCACACCAAATAAGCAGCGCAAAATGTGAGTGCCATATTTTCATATATAAACGTGGGAAACTATTTTATAGCACTACCTCGTGCACTGACGGCGCCGTCGCCGCTTTCTGGCGCTGCAGCTTGTGCGCGATTTCGGCCAGGCGCAGGCCCTCCGAGCGTAGCAGGGCTTCGGTCACACGCTCGGCCGCGTCGCCAAAGTCCTCGCGCACGATGCTTAGCACCAAAGCGCGCTCCGAGCGCGTGGCAAAGGCCGCCTTCTTGTCGTCCGGCGCCATCCGTCTCCAAAATGTGTCTGCCACCAGTGGATACGATACATGTGTGTCCCGCACACACAATGCATGTGGTACACACTTTTTACCAATACCAGTGTGGTTTTGACGAAACCCGTGTGTTCCCGCTGGCAACAGGCGTATAAACGTTTAATCCAACAAACGCGTAATAACGGGTCAATTGACAGTTTATACGATCGGAGGTGTATAAACACAGGTCGATGACACTGTCTACTGAAAGCAAGTCAACTTTTTACGCGTAATCGTAAAAACTGTTTAACCACGCTGTATAAACTGTATAAACAGTCCAAAACGTTTAAATATTTATAATCGTACCGTCATTACCAGCACTGCCACGAGCCATTTCATTCCACATCATGGTCGAGGCGCGGAAGCGGCCGGTGGAGGCCACCGAGTCGGAGCCGTCCGAGTCCGAGATCGAGGAGCAGCTGAGCGCGCACGCAGCCGAGGCGCTCAATCACTTCACGCGCACGCATCACATCAACGCCAGCGTACGCAGCGATCTCACATTCCGTCGCTTAACTGGTCGTAACCTCTTGCTTTTGTGTGCAGACGGAGATCGCACGCAACCGCCTCAAGAACGCGCTGTACCTGATCGACCAGCGCCAGCGCCGCAAGACCTACCCCCTGGCGGCTAGCGACGTTGTTCACGAGGCCATGCAGGGTTTTGGAGTCGCGCAAAGTGGGATTTATTGAGGATTTTCCTGTTGGAAAAGGACACTAAAAGGTGGGATTTTATGCTGCCTTTTGCAGCGTCGGAGCTGCCGGTGCCTCCAGACCGGCACCTGAGGGAGACGGCCAAGATCTTGCTGCAGAGCCAGACGCTGGCCAAGCGCGCCGTGATTCTGCCCAAAGTGCCTCCGATCCCAACGGCTACCATGTGGACGGCGTTGGCCAAGAACTACGAGGTGGAGGACGAGCCGCAGCTCAAGTTTCTGCCGTATTTCGGTGACGACGATGAGGAGGACGTTGTGTCAGAGTTCTACCAGATCAAGTGAGAGAAGTTGGGTGAGGTGGGAGATGCAGAAGGCTCACTGGGTGGTGACTGTGTTTTAGGCAGCAGCGGACGAGTGTGTGCGAAGTGGAGTACACCAAGGAAATGTGCGAGACGGTGCTCAAATCGCTCCAGTCCACGTGGGAGCTCACCCCGAGCGATCTGAAACGCGTGGCAGACGTGATCGAAGTGGAAGAAGAGGTGGGACTGCCGTGAAAAGTTTTATTTTTGCCATACCGAGTGAAGTGCTCACTTGTTGCCGTGTGAGTAGGTGCTGGTAGAGGTACACAAGAACCTGCGGCTGGCACAACGCGCGGCAAAGAAGAAACGACGCATCGAATGCAACAGCGCGACGCCAACCTACGTGGAGGCCCGAAACAAGGAGGATATGCCACAAGCTGATGAGACGAGCATTTCGATGGACGAGTACTTCGAAATGTACGAGCAATCAGCTGATTCGTATCGCAGTACGTGCTTTTGTCCAATTATTGTACAGTGTGTTGTTTTGGTAATGGTGGTGAATTGTTTACACAGCTCTGTTCTGTCGGCGTTGCTTTGTCTACGACTGCGACTATCATGGATGCGTTGAGCAGCCAAAATTGGTGAGAGAATATTCAAAAGAGAGATTGCATGGGTATTCGAGCGCTGCAGTTGCTCATTATTCTGACCTGCATGATATGACTCATAGAACACCTCTGAGCAAAACGCCGTCGCGCTCAATATGAAGGAGAAGGAAACAATGATAAACACCGGTAGAAACTGCGGGAACAACTGTTTCTTGGCACAGACGAGCTCTTCGAGCACCAACGGGTTTTCCAAGGCCCGTGCCATCTCGGCCACTTTTGGGTGGAATAAACTGACGCGCATTATATGTGCGCGCGCCTATTTCCTTTGCTGGGGCAACTTCTGTGAAATGGCACACATACTTGGTGACAAGACTTGCCTGGAAGTCGCCGAGCTGTGTGCATACTACGATATCAATGACCGCAGCTTAGTGAAAGAGGTACGCATGCGAGGCAATTAGTTATATTAACGAATTCCGAATTGATACCTTACCATTGTATTCGCCAGGTCCGGCCTCAGCCCAAGAGTCGACGCTCGCGGAAGAAGAAAAATGCGCGAATGTCGGTTGCTCATTTACAGAGTACGTTATACATGTACATTGCATCTCTATGTATTTGTCGCCCTAGATACGCTGCGATGCTCTGAGATCTAAGCAATACAGCCGCAAGGAGGACATACAATAAGTCGTGCACACGCCCTCCATTTTCCTTCTGCTGAGCGAGAGATCACAGTCATCGGGCTTTGGTTGGGTGTACATTTCCCTAGGAGTTTCAGAAACAATCTCTATGCCAGCAAGGCGGGATTGCTAATCGTCTTCGATTTTTGTGTGTTACTTGACAGACTCCCAAAACGGCGTCGTCAACTCGGTTCAAATCAAGTACGTGGATTCAACTAACCAGATTACAGTGGTGCAGTGCTTATCTTGACTTTTGTGGTGATGTCGTCTGCTGTTCTAGAATCGAGCCTTGCTCTCATGACGGACCTTGCGAACAAGGTGTGTGCTCCTGTGTTGATGACGGCATTTTCTGCTCGAAACACTGCCACTGTGTCCACGACGAGTGCAAGATTTTCTTCCCCGGGTGCCAGTGTCAGCGTGGTCGCTGCCGTACGAAGGCATGCCCGTGCTTCTGTTCAGGCCGGGAATGCGATATTGATCTGTGCAAGGTTTGCTGTGCAGACGAAATAGCTGCGCGCGAGAAAGAAGAGCCATACGATGACAAGTCAGACACGGCAAAGAAGGACGAAAAATACCATACTTCCTGCCAGAATCGCAGTATCGCGCTGAGCAAGCAGAAACATGTTCGTATGGGGCGCTCGAAGTTGAGTGCTGCTGGCTGGGGGCTGTTCGTGGACGAGTTTGTGGCCAAGGACGAGTTCATCATCGAGTATATCGGTGAGATGGTATCGCAGGAAGAAGCTGACAGACGCGGTGCCGTTTACGACAAAGTCGACCGCAGGTACGAGTCACACGATTGAGCTGCGATCTTCTTCACACCAGCGTTTGATGCTTACTGCGTATTTGAATTTCTTACCAGTTACCTATTCAATCTGGATACCAAAACTGTAATCGACTCAACGCGGAAGGGAAACAAGACGCGAGTACGTACCATGCACCCACCTGTGTTTTTTGGTACTTGTTTAACGCTTGTTCATTATGTTTTCGCTGGCGATCAATATTTTAGTTTATTAACCACTCAAAGAAAAGTCCAAACTGCGCGTGCAAGATCATGAATGTGAGCAGCGATTTCCGCATTGGCCTGTATGCAACGCACGATATTCAGCCGCACACAGAGGTAAGGAAACCCCATTTCTCAGAGTCTGCGTTCGACTTAGTCACGAGCCTAACTCAAATCCGTTGGCAGCTTTTCTTCGACTATGGATATGACAAAGAGCTCTACCACGCGGAACTGCTGAAGCAGCCAACAGTCACCGAGTGGATGGAATAGGACCAACAAGTATCACAGGACGTCAGCAGTAACGTTGTCCAGCAGGTGCCACCGCCTACATGCACACGTTTGGGAACGAAGTACTTTGGATATAATGGAAAATGACGTTGGCAGTCGCAGTCGAATTTTCAGAGCTGAAGGATGTTAGCAACGTGTCGCTCGGTTCAAGTTGAACACTCCAGACAGGCGTGCAATGCTCGGTTCAGAAATTTGCTGAAATTTGATGTGGTTGTGCGCAATGCTTGCAATGTAGGAGCTGAAGCCGATTGAACGACACCATTTACCAGTTGACACATTTTGGAACCACCACTGTATCTGTACGTCTACTGCACTTCAGAGTCATCTGCTATTTGCTTCGTTAGCCACCGTCTGAAAAACTAACGCGCTGATATGTTCACAACGATTACTGGCTTCAGCTGCAAAATGATGTGGAAAATGACATTACGGAGTAATTGTTTGTTACACATGCCGACTTATACGTCTGCCAATTGAACACGGCGGTTGTCGTGTGTTTTCGCCCCTGTATAACCAAGACTCGCGGTTCATCACGACTCTCCGACGAGTTCGGTTAAGCAAGCGAGTGTGTGGCTAGTTCGAGTGGTTGTCTTTCGTCTATCGACCAGCGCGGTGCACCCTGACTAATGGAGACGCATTTTCATTTTGAATTGGTAATCGGCGATACGGTGCTAGAATGATCGTTTTACCATTCTTACTCGCCATTGCCAACTTGGCGATACCACCTACAAGCGCCGACATCCCTCGCGCATGCGTCGGGGAAGACAGCCAGAAACTGCCGTTCTGCAATCCCTCGCTGTCGACTAAC
>AWVV02001564.1:0-12430 GCA_000500205.2 Phytophthora lateralis | reverse complement strand
TACAATTAATCCATCTGCTTAGAAAATAGCCGGGATCGCATAGAAAGTAACAAAAATGACACGACACAGAAAAACGCAGATGTCATAAAAATAATCCACCCCCACTCAATTTTAGTATAGTCCCAGACGAAGAGGCTGCATGTGACGCGGGTGATCGATTAGCGCCATCGGCATGACAGCGACTTGCAACACTTTCTTCGACGGCGATGGTTGGCCTCTATTTCGCCTCGAGAATCATTCCCAGAAATTCGCAAATTGGCAGTCTTGATCTCGTCTATCCCGAGGGAATTCAGATGGCATATCAAAAGAGCGAGCGCGCATTTCTTGTGTAACTTGCAGGATTCGGCGACGAAGATACTAGAGAGATTGGGCTAGTAGCGCCAATTTAGCGTACACAGGAAAGCATTGCTTAAGTAGGTAGAGGCCGTATTTGCAGTCGTTGATAAAGTTGGATAGATCACCAATGAAGACAGTAATAAAAAATGTGCAAAGATAAAAATACAGATGCTTGCTTCAACAATCAAATTGCTGTTAAAACAGCGAGGATAGCAGAAAGAAAGGGTGGTCGAGTTTTATGCAAGAGCGGTAAAATCGTGATAAGGTCGGATCCTACCTAGCATCTCGCCTAAACAACTCCGGGGTTGGTTAGCACACCGTTTTGTAAAATTTATAAGAGGTTTTACTTGACCTATGTATGGTGTTCATTGGTGCTCCAGCTATTCAGAAAACATAACCTAATTTACACCCAAACATTGTAAGATTTATAAGTATGGTGTCCTTTGGCGGGCAGTGCACCGGTGTGGCCACGAATTGAGTTGCTCGCACTTCTTCAGTGTCCCCAGTAGCGACTTACCCGAGGACGGAATCGTGGCAGCAGAAGCGATCACCAGAGCTGTCGTACGACCCCTGACGAAATGGCTACATGTGGTGTGGCTTGCCAAGCCTGATCGTTTCCTCTTTTGTCGGGGCGGCGCCTGTTTCGAGGATGGGCTCCCGAATGATGACGGTAGTTAGGTCCAAGCGCGCACGGAAGAGGAGCTGCGGTGAACGCCTGGCCGGTGACGGGTGGCGCGGGCGCCGGATGGACCTCGTGGGGAACACCACTGGTGGGGTGTCACGACCCGGGATGAGTGGCGCGAGAGGAACGCCGGGTGAGTGAGTTTAGCGAAGTATCGCGTCCGAGAGCAAGCATGTTGAGGCCGATTCTCGCATGCAGTCATAAATATTACCCAAGCCAAGCAAAGCTCGAGGAACGCAAACAAGATTTTTTTTGGGTATTTTTCGTTTGACAACGCCTACGTCTACTAACGCATTAGCCGCTCCGCGCTAGGCCGAACTCCTACTAAAGAACACGCAGCTATCCGACCCCAACGTCTTAGGGAGGGTGCGCGACATTTGGTAGTGTAGATGCTTAGGTTCGTATCAGCTGGAGTGTACAAGGCGAGTGGGTTATCAGCTGGAGTCCGTGCACGGTCCCAAGCCAATGTGCAAGCTGGAATCCGTCTTGGAGAAGGGAGACGCATGTTGTTGCAAGATGATGACTTAGGTAATGCGGAGTCCAGGGACGCCATCGTTGAAGTGTTCGCGACGGCGAACGTGCAGGAAGAACATGGACAGGCGGCGACCCAGCACTAGCTGAACGCCCCTCCTGCCGAGGTGCCACCGTAACGATGTCAGTCCAACGCCGAATGGGCAGAACAATGAGAACACTCCACCGACGAACCCTGATCGCTCGGATGTGACGGCTCCCGCTGGACTTGGCGAGGTACGAGATAATGTCGAGAGAGCGTTGCAGCATTCCGGTGGAGCTGATGGTGGCGGCCAAGTGTCGGAACCGGCTTGTACTACAACAGGCGCTCAAGACCGGGACAACCAAGCGCGCTAGTACCACCAGGCCCGGATGGAACCTGGCAGCCCACGAGTGGAGCTGGTAGGGGACGCCCCAGGCTAAGTGGAGAAACGGATGCACGTGTAAGCCGAGCCAGTCGCAAGAGGGCTCAGCGCTTGGGTACGGAGCGTCGCCGACATCAGGGCAGGGGCTTACGCAGGGAGTTCAGACGCAATGCCAAACGGCCCCGTAGCCTCAAACTGGAGTGGACCAAGCTCATGGTGGTGACTACGTCCGAGGTCTCCCGCAACAAGGTGCTGGAACGAACCAAAGATACAGCTCCGTACAACCCCAAGTGTAGTATTCGCCGCAAGGTCAGCATGTACAGCCCGGCCAGGCAATGCGACAGGTAGTACAACAGGGACAACAAACCCAAGGCGGAGGGATCCGCAGCAAATGGCATAGCAACGATCAAACCTGCCTCTGCCTCAAGTACAGTTGGTGCAGCCGAGGCTGCCAGTCCAAGGAGGAGGAGGTCAGCTGAAAATAGCGCAGCAAATGCTGAACCCGCCGCTGGAGTGGCTCAAACTGGGGTACTACTAGGTCAACCGCTACCGCGAGGTGGCGTTCCGACACAAGGTGGTCCACCGGTGCAAAGTGTACCCTAACCGCAAGTCGCGCCTTCGAGTAGTGGTATACCGTACTCGTCTCAGTTGCAGTATAGCGGAGGGTTGCAACCTGGGCAAATGAGGTATTCACCAAACGTGACACCAGGGCAAATGAGTTCGGGCCATCGGCAGTTTGTGCAGTCTAGCTATCAGCAGCCCACTGGGGTCGGACAAGCGTACGATGCTCAAGGTCACTGATATGGACAACCCCACCAAGGGTACAGAGCCTAACACCAGCAATACGTGTCCAATCCGAGCCAGGTGTACGGCGTCGGGAACAAGCTTACTCCAGGTGGGCAGGTGAATAATGGGTACGGAGGTGCTATTCCTTTCACTCGTTGGCTCAGAACTCACGGACGCCGATGATGGCGATTGCATCCTACGGAGTCAACACGTTTAGACACCTTACAGGAACGCCTGGCTTTGGACTTTAAAATTCCATCTTTCCTCCAGTGAGTTGGTCTCAAGCGGCTGAGCAACATCGATCTATGCGGGATCAGTGGAAGGCGATGAACACGCCCTCAGCGCAGGTTCGAGGAGTGTCGACGGACGATGGTCGCCTCTCGACTTCAGGGATCGAGTGGACCAACCCGTAAAAATACGGATGTCGTCGAGCATCCCGAACACAGCGCGGATGATCCAACCGTTCTTCTCGAACAGGACTATGATGGAAAAGGGGAGGTCTTTTTTGGGACGCTTGCTAACGCGCCACCGTGAACGACACGGGGCGAGTGAGTACATTCCGGGAATGCCTGACGGACAAGAGTAGTGAAAATGGGTGGATGCATTCATAGATCTACGATTTTGAGACACTTCGGAGGCGTTTTCGCAACCAGTCCATCTGTCAGACCCCTCCGCAGATGAGCTAGCGGATGAACACGACCAAGCGTGCTAAAGGGATGTCGGCTGAGGTGTAGGGCGACCAAGTGTCCAGCCTCTGCGACGCATCCCAGTATAATGCCCTTCAGATGAGGTACCAGTAATTCATGACTGATTTGCACAACAAGGAGTGGAAGGCGGCACTGACGACTACCATGGTAAACTCGATTCCTCAGGCGGTGGTGGTGCATCATACAAGAACATGCCCATACCTATGGAAGACGACTCGGAGTTCATGGACGAGGCGACGTTGAAACCTGTGGCCGATAACTCCCTGGTACAGCAGATGATGGGAATGATGAGGCTGGCACAAAATCTGCTTGTGCAACGGCAGCAATCAATGGCGCGTTTACCTTGATCACCGAAGAACGGTGGCCAATGACAGTCGTTTGCAGCTCTGGGAACCGACACCGCCCATCTCGGTAGCAATGGAGAACGCTGCGAGTTCCTTTGGTGCGGGACGACGTATGAGCCCCGACAAATGCATGATGATTGTATATGTGTGTGCGTGCGCTGCAAACATTCTGGGGTGCCGTAGGGGGACTTGCCGCTACAACAATCTGACGTGCGGCCATTGTCGACATCGAGGGCGCGTTGTGTCCGAGTGCGAACAGCCTCGTCTGCGGAACGACGGCGGAGGTTACAGAAGTTGTCAACAGAGTTCGGGCGGCTACAACCCCAGTGGGCCACAGCAAAACAATAGCGGAAACAGCAATAGCCAGCAGATTAGTGTTCGCAATTGTTTTTCTGAAGCTATCCGGCCACTGTGTTGCCGACCGCCCGGCGAAGGTTGCCCTACTTCGATTCGTAGACCAGAACTCTTCCGGGGGCACGCCCCTACAGAAGACCGCTTCATCTCAGTATGGGCAAGAGGAGGTGAAGGAAGTGTCGCTCCTTCTTATTAAAGGAACGACCCTAGTGGAAATGCTTCGGTCACCGCTGATGGAGCGGTTGATTGACTTAATAGGATTCCTGATGAACGCTAGAGCAGTAAGTATAGCCCCAGTGTGGAGCGAATCGACGGAAAATGGTGTGAAGATGGTAATGGAGTATACCAAACATCGTTCTAGGGAGAAACCGGAGGGCGTAGTAAAGGAGACCGCGACACTGACCGGATGGAACCCTTCAAGTACGGGAGATAGGGGAGAAGTCGTGAACGAGAGCTACACCGTACAACGTTCTGCATCCTCAGGAGGCGGGTATGAATATTTCGCCCTTAAAATAGCCCCTGGCAAGCCGGTGAACTCGGAGACGCAAGAAGTAGCTGCTGCTGTGGCAACGGCGATAATTTTTGAGGAAGAACAGCGACTCGGCGCTGTGGAGATGGGCGGCAGTGCGTGTGGTACGCCTCCCTGCGCTCGCGAAAGCGCGCGTGAAGAATATGATGAAGTCGAGTATGACTTTGTGTACCCGCTGGACGATGTTGAGTTACAGCGGAGAATAAAGAAGAACGCTGAATGCTTGAAGAAGATGTCGCTCGACGAAATGAGTATCCTCCTGAACATTCCGGTGGACACGCTAGCGAAAACGCGTGAACCATTGATGGCGGAAGTGTCAACTCCCAAACCGAATACTGGCTCACCTGGTTCAAGAAGACGCTCGAAGAGGCCGAATAAACTAACCGGAACTTCCAGGGAGCTGAAATCAAAGTCGAACCCGTAGCCCAAGTAGCCCCAGTGTGCCTTGTGCTCTCCGATGATCAAGGCGTCGGTAGCGGAATTACCATGATTGGCGAAGAGATCTTACACGCGGTGATAGGGGAAGTTCCTGCAGAACCTAGAGATGTAGATGCACTGGTCGTTCGGCAGTAAAACAAAAACTTCGGCATGAACTTAAGTGGTCTGGATGGTGAAACTATCCAAGATCCGTTCAATTTTGTTGGATACGATTGTGACGTTCCTCTAACTTGATGCTCAACAGTTGTTTTGAAGACGAGTCTGCATTTGGAATCATCTGGACTATACTACCATCACACCAAGACGCTGCTATAATGCCATGATCTCTCGAAATGTCTTGGCGGGAACCACCGCGACTGCAGCTGCCTTTACCCAAGACTGTATGCTTGGGGAAATCCTTACTACTGCCTCTTACCGCACCACGGGGATAGAGTACTTTGAGGCGCACTGCCTTCAATACGTGGACTGAAGTGTAGTAATTGTCCATCTTAATCACCCGGTTTGATCCATTCAAAGGTCGCACAACTGCTAGCACGAGTTTCCGGATAGCTAGTACTTTTGCTTTAGCCTATTCGTGGTTGAGTTCTAGTGTTTCTTGAACTGGTACGACACCCTCAAGTCTGTCTGATATGCCGCGGTTGCAGTGGAAACGGTATTTGACTGGTAGCACAGCACAACACGTAAAGCCTGAGATGTTACTTTCCTATTGGTTTCATGGGGTTAAACATGATTACATGGCGTCCATATCGCGATCGGCATGCAACACTGGTTTCGTCGAGCGCAAAATCACGACCCAGGTCAATGTATCTTCCTCCGGTACACTTAAGCAGATTTAGTAATGGCCGGATCCGTGCGGCAGGATCGCTTTGAACACTCGTAGGCGCGGCTCGAAAACAAAATACTTTCCGGAGCAATATAAATCGTCGCAATGGCATGATATTCTCCAAAACCGTTGAGTTACTGTTGTCGAGAGTTGCATCCTCCGGTTATACCCCCAGTAGTTGGTGTATTCGCCCTTGTCATTCATCGCCCTGAAGAAAAGAATGCCAATGAATTTCATGAGTTCAGCAAGTGTCACCGCCTGAACAAGGTTGACGCCTTTGATCCTTGCGTACGCATTTGTCTCATTTACTACTTGTTGCCAAAAGTGAATGGGTGCGTAAACGAAGAATCTTCATGAAGCCGAATGCGTGAACAAATGAACGTATTCAGGTCGCACACGTGTTGGCGTTGATCTATCGTTGTGGGTGTACAAGTCTGTCGGTGTATCCATTTGAACCCGGGGGTCAAACCGCATGCACTGGATAGCCTCTACCTCTTTTAGGCTGGTAGGAAGAGGCATATCTGGGTCGAATTCCATGACGTCTTCTTCCGTGTCGACTAGTGCTTCGAGGTCAACCTCTTTTGGTACGTCTTCGACATTAGGTACTGCTGTCAGTGAGCTCCATGACGGTTTAGATGACGTTTGCATAAGAAGCCCATAGTTTTAATTCCTTGCTGAAGAGCACCATGGGGGACGGAGTGGGGATGTTTCTGAAACGTGGTGTCTAACCAGCGAATCGCATAGAGAGAACCCGATTTTGCGTAAGTCGACGACAGACTCGTCCAACAATGTAGGCAGCACCCACATTTCAAAAGACCGGTTCAAGTTTCTTTGTCGCAAGCCACTTTGATTTCAACGGCGTATAAGCCACGAGATCGTTGATATACAAATTAGGACTTTGGGTTGGGACGATGTAGAGGTTGTGTCAGCTCTTTCGGGGCTGCAAATTTGCTTTTTCGACTCGCTTCGTTCATTGGCTTTACCGCAATGGAAGTTTGAATTATCCCGTTGAGCACCTAGACGTGCATCGCCTTCTCGTCCCGACCGAAGATTCTCTCCTCGACCACGGCCACACCCAGTTCCTTCACCACGAGAACGTCTGGTGACTTAGAAGCACGACCACGTTCGTTGCCTGCTACACCGCCACTTTCTCTTCTGGTACCACGATCACGCAACCCACTGGAAGCACCACTTCCAACCTACTCAACGTCAGTACGGGTGCGAGCTTCCGCAGCGCGTCCATCTCTACTTCTCGTTGGGCAACGGAGCCTGCCCCTGCTTCTCCTCCAGCCGAACGACAACGATCACATCCGCCGGGAGCGCCACTTCCAACCCACTCGGTGTCAGAAGGAGCGTCAGCTCCTGCATCGTCTCTATCAGTGCGAGAGTTAGTTTATTGGGTTATCATATCGATGCGCTTCAACGCAACACCATGTGTAGCGTGCGAAGTAAGAATTCGCACGGTAGAGCTATCATTTACATCGCGTTGGACGTCACGATGCATGTTCGTCTAGTAAGCACCTACAGTCTTCTCACCACAAAATCGTATATGCCTTCTTTACCGTCTAGATTTCTTCCTGGTCGAATATAGCGATAGATGGTGTCTAAACCGTGAAGTGGTGGTGGTTTAGATGTCCTTCCATCACGGTGGAGAGCATGCCACATCTCCTTGAACAATATGCTGTCATCTAAGTGACCTAGCACAATCCGTTAGTCACTGGATTTGGCCTCAACGCTTGGACAAGGTCCCTACCTCGCGATGCACCAGTCTCGACGACATATTTCGTCCAAGGCGTTGTACGTCACCACTTAGCAGCACCTTCCAACTTCGTGGTCATGCCACGCTTCACTTGGCGGGGAATCTTCCGAAAGTGAAGCACGGAGATTCCTTCCGTAGTCGGATGCAACACATGTGCTAGGTTGATGTTCTCTGAAAGAAAAAGCGAAGTTACGCATTTAGCCAAGCCCGCGACGTTTCTGGCAGGGATTTCAGCCAAGTGCACGAAGAAGGCACCTTTTCGGTTTGATTTCACAGGGTATTTCCCTCATTTTGTGTAATCAGAGCATGCAATCAGGACTGCAGTTGGTGGCATTTCGCGTCCTTCTATTTTTCAACCCATCTGGAGCAGTGCTGGTACTTACAGTACGATTATAAATGTTTAAACGTTTTGGACTGTTTATATAGTTTAGACAGTGTGTTTAAACAGTTTTATGATGACAGACTCGTAAGTACGCGCAAAACGTTGACTTGGTTTCAGTAAATTACCAAATGATGACGGCTTAATGGGTGCAATTTTTGGCTGAATGCGTGGCGTTTGGATACACTGTGCGCTGGAATAAACTGTGTTTATGCACCTCCGATCGTATAAACTGTCAATTGACCCGTTATTACGCGTTGGAATAAAGGTTTATACGCCTGTTGCCAGCGCTGTCTGGAGGGCTACATGCTCGAATGAGGCAAATCGCCTCCTTTTTTTTGGTAACTACTTGATTATGTTTTGTATAATAAACCCAACTGTTCGTGAAAGGGTTAACACCTTCTGAGCCCAGACTCGTCTTTCAGCCGTGTCCATAATCAAGATCCTGGTGAAGACGAAAGGGTGTTCTAAAGGGCACTGTATTCAAACTGCACACGGATACGATTTAGTGGCTACTCTCGTAGACCTGTCCGGAAACACCAACCCGAACGACAGCCGCCCAGCTAGCTCGTTCAAGAACTCCACAATTTGGTAACGTTTTTTCGGGCCCCTATCGGGTCTGGTCTCAAGACCATGGACAGGGTCCCAAGTACGGGTCCGCATATTCTTAAAAGGGTACCTGCATATTGAATTATCTGATATGCATATCTGAATATGGCGGCGTCGGTAACTAGGTGTACGGTATTACTTACCCTCATGTAATGCATTACCTCCCCTCCTCTATTGCGTTGCGATAAGCTTTACATGAGCACCAGTCGTTCGCCAGCTCTTTTTCTACCGATTAACTAACTAGGCAGAGTCCCATTTACCAAAAGGCCAATCGAGAACATGGCCACTCCAAAGACGTTTGTCTGCCGGTGTGGAGCCGTCTTGAAGACTAAACGGGACTTAGCGGTACACAATACGCGACGTGTGTGCTAGGAGACGAAGAACCCGCGGCTACGCGAAAAACGACTTAAAAGGCGCTAGACAGGGCTAGAGTTGAGGATGCCTTGCGCACACGCGCCAAATACGTTCCGAAACAGAGTTTTGAAAAGTGAAAACTGTGTACAAAGGACAAGCGAGCGTATTTTAGGTCGTTGAACTGTGAGCACACGATTCACAAAGTCTACCTCAAGGCTTGGTAGAAGTCGTATCAAAAAGGACTTCACCCCGACCTTGGGAGATGTGACGACCCGGCTCCATGCCCGTTTTGTAGATGACCGTTTGTGGTAATTTCGTAATATAATCATTCTTAAATAGACCCATTCTTTTTAAACCCACTATCACACCTTCTTACTGCAATAAATTTTGTAAGTCACGTGGCAGTCTGATTACCGAAAATCGATTTTGATGATTGCATCTTTACAGGGTTGAAGTTAAATCACTGCGTGTACCTTTCGTCTGTGGTAACCATTAGTGGGGCTCTGGCTGAAATCGCCTGAAAATTGGTCAGAACACCACAAGGTTTACTCGAAACACCAGGATGTTTATTCGAAACAACAGGAGGTTAGCTCGAAACTACAAGATATTCCGATGCATATCTTGTAATTTTAGTATCCGGTGGTTTTGCATAAATCTCCGGTTGTTTCGAGATATACTTTGGTTGGTTTGGGTATGCCATTATATTAATAGCAAAACCTTACAGTGTGGTGCATGCGACCGCGTTGTGTATGCGATGTGAGCACGCAGTAGGCTATATAAGAGGAGCATTGGTTACAGCACCTCCCTGGGCATTCGATAGCCTTGGCGTGTCTCTCTCGTTTTCATATCTCAATTTCCCTTCCACCCACATCTTTCTACTCGGAAGCAGAACAAGATCATCCACAATGATTGAGGCTTCACACCCGACATGTTCACGGACGAAACGGATACCAGCGATTTAGAGGAGGTCAACGGAAAAGTTACCCTGATTACGATTATCTGAGCGACGATATCGCAGATCTAAGCGATCACAACAGTGTCCAGGCTGAGCGCGACCAAACCCATGACGGAGGAGAGGAGGCAAGTGAGGATCCAGAAAATGATGCAAGCGACGATGACATGGATGAGAACGGAGATAACGACGATGAAGACGATGATGACGACCTACACACCGCGGATATCTCGCCACCTGTCCTTTCTGATTACGACACTTTGGAAAACGGAGAGCGTGCAGAGAACATTGATGCCGATCGAACTGCAGAGCACAAGACGACGATATGGCCCAATGGCTATCGCTACACCAAAACGCGACAGTCACGCTTAATGATCTCCGATCGATGCAGCATTTATCGCAGTTCGCGGTGAAAGGGAAAGATGGACTTCGACTTGAGAACCCAGTCGTACTTCAACTATCGTCCACACTCATGTAGTGCTGACTCAACCGCTGTGGAGCCGGCTCGGAACATAACTCGGCAGATGGAAGATCGGATCGACTCGATAGCGATAAGCCAATTGAAGCTGACGCCTCTCAAGATTTGGGAATTGGTTCGTGGAGAGTTTTATCACGGAGATGACGAGACAACACTACAAGGACTGTCCCGTGGACAAGTTTTGGCGCGTGTCCCTCGTACGCGACGCACACACTACGGTGGGGACTTCCACGGAGTCATCGAAATGCCCAATCTGTGCAACGTCGGTGGTACCAACCTCATTTTTTTTCTTTTTCGTCACATCTACTTTGAAGGAGAAAAAGTTCAGCGTATAATCGAGTGGGCATATCCTCGTCTCTTGGAGCTACTTATGTACCCTGGCTCGACCAGTTTTGTAGGCGGCACTTTCCGCTCCGTACCCAATGGGTTCGTGCAGTGTGTTGTCTTCATGGTTTATGACCCGGCAAGCCGGATGTACACTCCTGTGCTGTTTGCACTCATGACAAGTCAGACTGCGTCCAGCTAACGAAAGCTCTTGTGGCTCGTCACAGACGCCACCGAAGGACGTTTACAGCCGGCACTGGTCGTTTGTGACTTTGAACAAGCTCTAATCGATGCTTTGGGCATCCAGTTTCCCCAGGCACGCATTATTGGATGCTTCTTCCACTTCAAACAGCGTACAAGGCGCAGGATGAAGGGAATCCACATTGCAGCGGACGCAATTCGAATTGCTATGGCACGTGGAGCTCTGGATACGCTGACGTTTGTATCACCGGAACAGGTTGACCCTCAAGCAATTTCCTTTGTGGTAAACAAGATTAACCGCGACTGCGCTGTACATGAAATCGCTTACGATACGGAGAAATGGGACCGTTTCTGGGTTTACTTCCGCCGAACGTGGCTGCGTTTGTAATCTGTAAACATATGGAATGTTTACGGAATGGACATGCGAATCGTTGCAAGAATCAACAATCCGCTCGAAAGATTCAACAGTGAAATGAACACTGTCATCGAAGCCCCACGCCCGAGTTTACCCTCTTTCATCTCGGTTATTGACTCGTTTTCGCATCGCTACGTTCAGCTTGTTGCGGATATCACTAATCCCAGAACCACGGCGCCGAGACGACAACCCGTACGACTACCTGCCCCAGTGGCACTTATTCGATCAAGCGCTCGTAGTGGAATTACATCAACGCAGACTACGACAACACGCGAGACAGCTATGGCACGGCAATCGGCACCCACGCTCCGTGCAAGTACATCGCGCCAAAGAAGGAACACTCGCACGCGAACTCGTACACGCGACCAGAGAAGAAGAACGGCTCGTCGGACCGAGCGATCAGCCAACGGTGCTGGTGTAAACACCCCAACTACCCCGTCTCATACCAGATCCACACGATCGACACATGCATCTCGCAGGACAACCACAAACTAGGACATCGAGCTCCAAAGGTGAATCGTCGAAACATATATATATACATACCCCCTCTATAATTGCATATGAGCAAGTCAATATACTGGTACAATAAAACAAAGGTAATGAGGGGGCGGGGGGGGCTGCAACCCCAGATGATTGCAGTGTGGGTATCGACGTAGCGTTCAAGATTAGTTTGACCGTATTCGTGCTTCTCAAGCGGGAGTTCTGACGCATATCCTAGCGCATTTGCCATGTCAGTGGTGTCCCATGGGTATATTCGGATAACACCCGATAACGATTGAGCACTAGCAGCAAATTCTCTCAAAATGCGAACGAATACCTGGACGTTTGTGACACGGCCCACATGACTGACTCTCAAGGTTCATGCCGTCACAGATGAAGGTCACAAGACACACATCGGCACAAATGTAAAGCGCAACAAATTAGTTGGGAGCCAAGGAGCGGTGAATGTACTGCACAAGCGAGTACGTAGTGTTCCAAATCGTCCGTAGATTTTTCCGACCATCTCGTTCACAATCGCTGCTAAATGTTGGTACCCCGACACTCCCGTTCGAGACGGAACACCAAAGAACCACCTTCCACTTCTT
>AWVV02001559.1:0-11338 GCA_000500205.2 Phytophthora lateralis | reverse complement strand
CAACACCGGCAGATTTGCACCGCCACTGCCGCAACTGCATCCGTGTGACGCAGCCAGGGGAGCAGAGCTGGGGCGTGGAGCTGACAAGTGACGTCGATTCACAGGACTCGGAGCAGAGCTTGGCGTCGAGACGGCGCCGCCATGGAGCGCGGACTTCGCAGAGGGACCCAGAACACATTGGGTGTCGGTGTAGCCATGGCCGACTGGGACAAGTGATCCTAGTGATCGCCTTGCCTGGATTTGTTGTATTGAGGAACGCAAGGCAACAAGGCTGTTCGTCTCCTCTGTTGCTGGTGCTTGCTTGCCCAGAGGTATCGTTGCCTGTCTTCCCGGTATACTGTATCCTAAGCCTTTGATGCTTACACAAGTTGCTGTGATTGTAACGTTAGTCTACGAGTTGCTGAGCAGTACATCAACATCAACACAGCACCACGCAAGACTGTCCACCGTCTTGAACTTGGACACAAGTTCAAGTCTGTCAATCAATTCCCACAATTAAATCGTATTCCACAGGTTTTCTGCCTACATCCTCAATTCCTCCACATCCACTCTCGCAGTGTATCCGATCTCCCGTCCATTTCGCATTTTTTTTATCAGTCGCTATTTGTCCCGCACCATGCCGCTGTTCCGCAAGAAGAGCAGGTCTTCCTCTTCCTCCTCCTCTTCCTCCTCCTCTTCCTCGGGCACGCTGGACTTCTCGGAGCTGCAGTTCGGCGCGGCCGTGGGCGCTGGTCGATCGGGTAGCACCTTCAGCGCACACTGGCACGGGCGCCACGTGGCGGCTAAAGTCGTGGACCTGTCGGCCGCCAGCAACAAGGACCAAACGTTGGCCCAGGAGCTGCTCAAGGAGTTCCGCCGCGAGGAGGAGGTGGTCAGTGCGCTGCGGCACCCGAACGTGGTGCAGTTTCTAGGCTCGGCCAGCGCGCCGCCGCGCTACTGCCTCGTGTTGGAGTTCATGGAGGGCGGGCCGCTGTCGGCCGTGATCCGGGCCAAGAACGGTCCGCTGGACTTCTTCCGGCTGGCCACTGACATGGCCCGCGGCATGAGCTACCTGCATGAGCACTCGGTCATGCACCGAGACCTCAAGAGCAGCAACGTGCTGCTGGACGCCCAAGGAACGGCCAAGATCTCGGACTTCGGGCTCAGCTGTGTGCTCGAGCTGGGCCGGTCGGCCGACCTGACGGCCGAGACGGGCACGTACGGCTGGATGGCCCCCGAGGTCATCCGACACGAGCCTTACTCGAGTAAGGCCGATGTGTACAGCTTTGCCGTGGTGCTGTGGGAGATGCTGTCTCGAGACGTGCCTTTTAAGGGCCAGACACCCATGCAGAGTACGTAGGTGGAGGAGTGCAGTATGAGAGGCGAGCTCATTTGTTTTACCTTGTTTTTAGCTGCTATGGCGGTGGCCGAGCAGCGCATGCGCCCGGCCTTGCCCAGGAACACGCCGCCCAAGATCGTGGAGCTCATTGAGCACTGCTGGAACCAGGACGCGGCGCGCCGACCGGACTTCAGTGCCATTGCCAAGGTGCTGCCGTTCGTGAAACAGTCGCTGTCTAAGACGGAGTTCAAGAACGCAGGTATTCTCTACACGGCTTGAGCTGAAGTACTCAGGAGATGTGGGCGCACAGATGTATATACTTTCTTTCTGTTCTTGTAGCTACGGCGCCAGGTACTGCGTGTGTGTTTTGTGTCTTTGGTTGCAAGCACCTCGACAGATGGAGCTCACCACGACGACCGTAGATGTAAGGCAGCAAGGCAATATATTGCACCACTCCAGACGCCTTCGAGACTGACAGCTTTGCTATTCAAAGCGATCCTCGCGACGCTTGACTAACCGAATTGTTGCACAGGAATTTCAGGGACTTACTGAGCTAGGAACGACACATGGCGGAGCAAGACTGGGGAGGAGACGATCCCAACACGTACTGGTCGTCGTACCCCTACGATACTGGAGTGGATGGCGACGCCGCTGCAGACGACAGCTACTACGCACAAGAACAAGGTGTTCCTGGTGATGCTGGCTATGATCCCAACGAATATTGGCGGATTGATGCTGATGTATATCGCATCTTCATGGAGCTGGCACCGCACGCACAAGGCGAAAGCGTGGAGCTCGGTGAACTGCCTGAGCTGTGCCGTCAAGTGGGACGTCCGCTGCGCGATGACCACGAGCAGTTTCGCCTCATGCAGGAGCTTGACACGACGAACGCCATGGTGATTTTGCGGCACGACTTTGTGACTTGGTTGCTGAGTGAAATTCAAGCGGAGGAGCGCGCCAGAATTGAGGCAGCACCACGCGCCATTCCTGTTGCGGTCCCAGCTTGGGAAGAGATCGTGCAGGAGGTTTCTGAGGCTGACATGATGCTTGGCAGCAAGTCCACAGTATACTACTACAATACGCTTTCGGGGGAGAGCATTTGGGAACTACCGAGTCTCGTACGCTGCTTGTGGAATCACCTGGAAGCGCAGGAGGCTGCCCAGCAAGAAGCGAAGATTTCTAGTGATGGAATTCCCGCTTTTCTTCGTCCCCTTCGCGGTGAGAAAGAGGATAACGACGATGATTGTGAACTGGTGCAGCAACTTCGTGAGCTATTCATCAAGTACGACGATGATAAGTCGGGATACGTAGATGCCGCTGAGTTCGAGGACCTTTGTGTGCGCGTGGGGCAACCAGCTAATGGCCGCGAAGGGATTCTTGCTCTAATGCACGAGGTTGACCCATTCAGCTCTACCATTCCAGCGCTTGGCCAGTCAGGACGACAAGTTATGGTGTCATGGGAAGCGTTGAAGCACTATTGGGTTACCAATGCACCGTTTCAACGACGCACGAGGCTCGGAGAGAAGGAGTATTCATCGTGGGAGCGCGTGGAAATACTCAGCCGGCGCACGACTCCAGTGCTTTTCCGTCATGTAACAACTCTACAGGAGCGGTGGGGCCATCCAGCAATGGAACAACGCGTCACGGAACGACTGAATCATCTATTTCCTAGCAGCAAGCTAGACTGGGCGCAAAAGATTGACCTCTTCCTTGATGTTCAGTGGCAGCAGCAGCATCCAGGAACTGACACAGCTAAAGACAAGGAGAAGCGTCAGTGGAGCCTGGAGACATGCTGGCGGGTACTTCATCAGTTCAATCACCCTATGAGTCGACGGCAGCACGTACAATCAGCAGTGGAGCTGCTTCAAAAGAGGTTTGATGCCTCCTTCACGCTTGGTGAGGCAAACGAGGGGGCCTCGTATTTAGACGAAGTAACTGTACGCAGATGGCTCGTGTTTTGTACGAAAAAAATCGACGTGGGCGGGTGGGAAGAGGTAGTGAACCCCGAAGGGCAGACTTACTACTACCACGAGGTGGATGGCATAACACAATGGGACCCACCTCAACTTCAGACTCAGATGGCTACAATGCTCACCAAACTTGGAGGTGGCCAGCAGAATATATCCGCAGATGAACAAATTGCGCGTGTATTTCGCCAATATGATGCTGATGAAAGTGGAGAAATGACTGTCGACGAGTTTCAACACTTTTATCGTGCGCTGTTGGGCCGCGGTAGTGCATCTGGCGGAACGGTGAGTGACGCTCAGATAAGGCAGGTTTTTAGTGTGCTAGACGCGAGTGGAGATGGTGCCGTGACGTTGGAGGAATTCCAGTTCTGGTGGAAAACTAAGCTTCAGCTTGAAGTGAAGGAGACCAAGGAGGTCGAGACGTCCACTCGCGAGCAGCGCCGCCGCGAAATCTGTCGTGAATTTCTTGAAAACATCGACGCTATAGTTCGCACTCCTGTGACCACACCTTCCGATGGAGAAGAGGTCGATAAAGCTGGCAGTGAACTTCAAGATGCTGCGGAAGAGTGTTTTGAATCCAACCTGCTACCACGGCTCGCGACACTTTTGGGTGAGTTCTCGCTGCGGGGATTAGCTTACCGCCGAGCATTGAACGAACTTGTGGCTGACCCAATGGAGCAGCTAGTCTCTCTTGAGCGCTTCCTTGTTTGGTATGACCGCTTCGAAAGAGCTGAGCGAGAGAAGGTGGAGCTTCAGCGGGCGAAACAGCGAGCACAAGCGGAATTGCGTGCACAGCACGCAGAGCAAGCCGCTGCAAGAGAGAAACAACGTCGTCGGCGCAAACAAGTGCGCACTTTGAACGTGATGAGCGAACAGGCAACAGCGATAACAGAGCACGAGGCTCAGCAACAACGAGAGAAAAAGGTCGCCGTTCTCTTCAAAACTTTCGACACTGATGGTTCTGGCCTTTTAGACGAGCATGAGCTGCTACAGCTGACCAAAGCGCTTGGTCATGAAATGGATGCAGCTCAAATAAGGCGCATGATGAAGGTCATGGACTCCAGTGGAGATGGTCGCATAAACTTGGAAGAGTTCCTCGCTTTCTGGAAGGCATTCGAGCACCGACGCCCTGTAGCTGCAAATGCTGCCACTTTGCATCAAACACGACGCGATGCAGTATCTGACCCGACAACTAAGGCCGAAACAGCCTCAGCGTCGCCAACGCATCTGACCACCAGCGATGCTGTAGCCTCGTTGGCTGTGAGTCTAGAGATGGTAAAAGACAGAGCGCTGAAGGTGACGCTCGGCGACTTGCGCGGGTTTTTGAGTGACTGGAGAGACGACTTTCTTGAGAGACGTATCGAGCAGCAAGTTGAGCACGATGAAGTGGAGACTATCAAAAAATTGCGTGAGATGCGAACGTTCATACCCACGAAGAAGCGTGTGTATGGAGCTAAGCGTTTGGACGTAACTTGGATCGAGCCGGAGGTTGTCGCCTGCGTCGCAGCAATCATTGCTGACGTGGGCTCACACATCGATCCCCCTCTAAAACCTGACGCAGCACAGCAGATCCAAGCGCTGGCAAGGGGTCATTTCGGTCGCAAGCGGGTGTTAGCTCTTGTGTGCAACCGGTTCCAAAAGCACATCGACCCACAAACTCGCATGTTTTACTTTTCAGATACGCTCACAGGCCACGTTCTCCTTTCTCGGCCAGTTTACCCCACTAGCACTTCAGCCGTGGTTCCTTTTGAACGAGATGACTGCGCGTCGAAAGCTGAAAGGTACCAGTTTGACAAGCGCTTAACGGAACTTCGTGCGAAGAAGAATTTCTACGACAGCGTGTGCCAGCCCTCGTTGTTGAATTCCGAAGAAAATGACATAGCTGAGATGGAGCAGCCCGCTACGGCTAAAGCTGCTTTCCAGCGCCGTCCGGTGCTGGCACCCAGCGCGTTCTACATGCACAATGTGACTTCATTCGTGCAACAACGATTGCTCGGGAACATTTGGACACCCCTGCGCTCTTCTCAGCCCGAATTGGTGCTGGTGGAACTAATCGCTCGACGTCGTCGCCGCCAGCTGACGCAGCGTAGTCGTGATGCCGCAGCCAACTTGCCGCTTCACTATGCCATCCGGCATCCGCAGTTCACCGTGAGCATTGTGCGTACTATCGTGAGCGGATACCCTGAGGCGCTTGCTGAATGCGATGCCTTTGGTATGACGCCTTTGCACATCGCATTTCGTGAGCAGCGCTCGAGTATTGAACTCTTACGCCTACTTGCGCAGAGACCACCGTGCCTGGTTGACTCCATCAAGAGCCGACGTCGACTACATACCTCTGTGTGGACACGCCAAACAATATGCGGGGATACTCCATTGCACGTGGCTATTCTTCATCGTGCATCGGTAGGGGTACTGCGGTGGGCTTTAAGCGCCAGCGCTGAACAAGTCAGGATCATGTTACCAAAGCTGTTCGACAGGCGCGGAGAATCGGCTTTTCACACGTGCATCACGCAGCAGCAGCAGAGGGAGACGCCAGAACTAGTGCAAGGCAGTGACTTTTCTTCGCCGCGATCAAGAACAGCCGTTCTACTCTTCTTGAAGCACTTTAATCCGGTCACGTTGTGCTCGACAGCAACCAAGTATGGCGATCTCCCGTTGCACCTTGCTATGAATGCCTTCGAGCAGCTAAAACAACGAGCCACGAAGACTCTCACGCTGACAACTAGTGAAGATCACGCGAAGAGGTCTGGTACAGATGGCAATCACGATGGTGTCGGTGCAGGTTGGCTGTGGCTAGTGGATCTGCTTGTCATGCACTACCCCAATGCTGTGCTAACTCCAAAACGCAGCAACGGGCTTTTGCCAGTGCACCTGGCAATAAAGTATGGATTTCCAGAGGAGCTGTCAGTAAAGATCTTCATGCTGACGGCTGAAACTCTGCAGAGATCAAGGGATTCCTCGGTCGATGCAGAAGAGCGATCACTACTGGTAGCTACAACTATTGCTGGGACAAGGACAACGCTGCTGCATTACGCTCTTGTCCACCAACCACAAGCAACCGCATTGCTCTCAGTGTTGATCAACCGCATGCCGACATCCTGTGGGATGAGTTCTCTTTCAACAGGCGACTTCCCTGTGCATGTAGCAGCCGCAGCACACGGACTCAGTATGGAGGTGCTACGCAAGCTGTGCGAATTGCACAAGGAAGGCTGTCAAATGTACAACGCAAAGCGACACTTACCCTTGCACATGGCTATCATACGTGACCCTGAAAACGTTGATAAAGCCAAGATTTTGTTGGAGTATTGCCAAGAGATGATTTTGGCGGATACTGAAGAACGTTGCGGATTGCGCGCGCTGGTGATGGCTTCTAATATCAAGACACCAGCTTATCGAGTGCTGTTAACTCTGCTGGAAATTACGCCGGGACGCAAAGTTTTTGTTGTCACTGGTCAGAAGAAAAATCAACAGCAGTGTGTGACACCGCTGTACGCACTCTCATTGCGGCACTGCGTCCCAGAAATCACGAAGAACGGCGTCACCAACCTCTGCCACGATAAATTTGAAGATCTCGAGGATGAAGAAGCGTTCTTTCTCGCCATGGCAAAAGCCAAACTTCGCAAGCAGCACTATAATCCGACACCGAAGTGGACCTTCAACAAGATCCTCGAGCTCGTTGAGCGCAACCCACTGGACGAGGCGCTTATTCAGCGAGCACTACACGCAGTAAACGAAAAACTTCGGGCAATGATCGACGCAGAGCAGAACCAGGAACATCTCAGCAACCAGGACGAAAACCGGACTGCTTATGCCACGGTTGTTGACTCTGTTACGCTCAATAGCGACCTCATGCTCGTACGCACAGTTCACCAGATCATGTACGAGTTTCCCAACAATCCTCGACTTCAGTTACTTGGTCAGGCTGTCTTGGGTAAGCTCATGCCTTCAGCTTACGTGCGAGCTACGTACAAGGCGAAGATCGATCCGTATTTCAATCTGTAGCATTCGAGAGTTGGTGGGCTGTGCGTTGAACCTCATCCAGGGTCAAGTGCGCAGACTGCACAGCAATACTGCCACTTCCGTATGCGCAGTCCAGTCTACAGTGAAAACAATCGCGATTAATACCGTACCCAGGCAATCTCAATTCGCACGCCAAACACTTACACAGTGAGGGCTTCTTGGAGATGTTTCGCAGCTCTTTGGATCTGCGCAGCTTGATTCACTGCTGACAAGCTGCACAGCGGTGTGTTCACTTCTTCAAATAGTAACTTGCCGATTTGAAAGTGCAATAGACCTCGTGACGGAAGCTTCATCTTTGGCAGCAGCCATTCCACCGAGCGTAGCTCTGCCAGAAAGAATGGCAGTGCTTGATGCTGTAAGTCCGGAGAGTTCGCATCCAGCAGAAAGTTGCCGATATCGCGTGCAGTCCGAGCTACACGCGTGTTTCGCGGGTGGAGACGCAGTCGATTTATCACGAGTTCCCATTCTCGCTGATACCTTTCCCACTTGCTCTTCTCCGAATCAGCCTCGACAGCTCGAATCGTTTCCAGCTCTTGTTCAAATCGAGCGATCTGCTCGCTATCTCGCTCACGACCGCAGAGCTTGCACGCAGCAACACTATCCTCTACTACCACTACCCCACCCGATGCATCGCACTCCGTATTCCCACAGACCAGTCCGTCTAGATACCAATCGTCCGTCACGTCGTCACCCATTGCAGCTAGGCACCGTGTACACGCACAGTCAAAGAAATACGACTTCTTCAGCTCCTTCCGTCTCGCCTTGGTCGACTGCAGCAGCTCCACGTACGAGACCGTGAGCTCTTCGTCCACCTCCACGTCCTTCACCACGTGCACCTGCATCTCTCGCCCCTTAAAGCTCACGACACAATTCGGATCACAGTCGTGATTGAACAGAGCTCCTTCCGGGAACAACCCGATGCCAACCGCTGCGTTCGTCACGTCATTTGCCAGCGAGAACGCGTTGCAGTTGACACGGCCGAAAAGCTTCAAGATCTCGTCTTCCAGCAGGATCTGGAGCTCTTCAAAGCTCTTAACACCCTCCTTCGTCTTTGCTTTATAACGCGATAGCAACAGCAGTACTAACTGCACCATCTCACTGAATTGTCGGCGTTTAACTTCCGAGTGGTCCTCCAAGTGGTGTCGTAACTTCAGCACGCGGTTCCTCTCGTCCTCGTCGATTTCAGAGCCCAGAAAAACGCTGGCAGTGAGACGACTCACTAGTAAAACGGTGGACGAAGCGTTGGCCGCTGGAATGAAGCGCCAAGCTGCGCATTCGCGACGGTGCAGCGGCCAGTCGCGCTGTTGACACGCGCGGGAGCAGTAGCGAGCTTTGCGGCAGCCTGTGCATCGAGATAGCCGCCCCTGGGATGTGAAACACCATCCACAAGACGAGGAGGACACCGCACATACGGCCGCTGTCCGGAGGACGCATGCGCCCGCGTGAAGGCGGACGGAAGCCACAGCGCAGCGACCCTTGCGCTCGTCTTGTTGTTCTCGATACATGGTACCGTACTGACATGGCACTGAAGTGATTTAACTAAAGATGGCATTTTAGTGACTTTTTGTATTTTTATTTTGGACTAGAGTGACGTTGTGTTCGCATTGAAGTTGGTTCCAACAAGCGGAGGTCCGGGATGAGGGATGATTGTGTCGGTGACAGACGCCAGACGCTTGGGCTCGAGTAGCCCGTGATAGAAGCTGCCGCGGACCGCTGTGTCGAACTGGAAGGCGCTGGCCTCGGTGTTGGTGAACACGCGCCTCGTCGGCCCGCGATGCGGCAGCTTCTCGAGACGTTGCAAGAAGGCCACGACGCGGTCCACCGTGCGCTGCGTCGTGGAGGAGCCCGTCGTGAGCTCCACCGGAGACATGAGCACGCACGGGTAGAAGAACCGCAAGCCGAGGAAGCGGTCGGGGTGCTGCAGATGCGTCCTGCGCACCAGCATACCGTAAGCATTAGTCGATCCTGTGTCTTACAGTGTATACTACACGTACTGAATCGCGTCCACCGAGAGTTCGATCGTGTTGGTGGCCAAGATGGTGGACGCCGAGCAATACTGCTCCAGCGACTTGAAGAGCTTCACCTTGGCCTCCAGGTTCTCTGGGATCTGAAGAGAAAAGACCACGTTAGTCCTCTGGAGGACACTGTCTACTTTAAATGGGCACTTCAACTCACGGCTTCAATCACAATGGCTGCATCTGCACATTGAGCCACGTCCGAGACCACTGTAATGTTGCTGCAAGCCTGGGTCAGCATGCTCTTGGTCACGTAGCCCAGATACAGCAGCGGGTGCAGCAGCTCGTACGCGTACGAGGACAACTGCAACAAAGTAACATGACACGGGATGCTAGTCGTTACAAACAGCGCAGACCAACATTAAGATATAACAGCAAGTTAACGAACCGCATCGCCAGTCTGCGGGTTCGTATCACACACGAGCACTTGCACGCCAAGCAGCGACAGGTCGATGGCGATGCATTTGCCCAGGAAGCCCGCGCCCACTATCGCCACTTTGGTGCCGCCAGCTACGTGCTGAGCGCGTGCGTCCGTGTATGCGCAGGAGCCGCGCTCGACCGCCTGCTCGCCGCCAGGCTGCGCTGCCGCACTCGTCTGTCCGTGCATATCGATATCTGATTTTATTTTCGAGGCGCAAAAGTGTTTGATAAGTTGAAACTTAACATATTGTCTACTGTAACTACATGCGGCACTTTTTCGAGGGTATTATCCCAAGCAGTCGACTCACGCAATGAGCGACAACTGCTTCGGCCTTCGCACAACGAACTTAACCCCAATGCCGTCCCTGTTTTGGAATTGTATCAGGGAAAGCCCGTGAGGTCGTCTATATGTAATATGTTGACGTACATGTGCACGCGAAATATGAAGCGAGCGCTTCTTCAGGGTTTTTAATTGTGGTAGAATATGGTACACCGTCACGAACTTCGCCATCATTGGGATAGCCTCTTATAGTGGAAGCCACGGCACGGTGATGAAGTTGCTCACGGCACGAGCCTCGAGCCTGTCGTTGATTGCCCTCGCTGCAAATCCAATCGTGTATATGTAAACCATCAAAGCTATTATACACGTACGTTTACGTACAGGTCGTTATCCGTTTTCCTATTAGTGCTCGCCTATACATGCACGGTATGTGATAGCACGCTTTGGATCATGAGTCCAACGTTGCCCTTAGCTCGTTTTCGCTGTCGTTGCGAGCTAAAACTGCATTTGTTTGAGCTCGATTTTGGTATTACCACATGTAGTGTAGCACAGCATTAAAATACTGTAAGATTCATGTAATTACAGGGTATTACTTTAGTAATGATTGTGTCCGTTCTGCTTTGCGAGCAAGGAGAGCAACGCTCGCTCCACAAACTGCTGGATGGGGCAACAGTTGTTTGTAAAATCCGTGGTCGATCATCGCAGTTGACCGAGCTCAAGGGCTCCTAGGCTATACAGTACACTTCGAATTACCCAGCAGTTCATGACTCCCATCCCTGCAAAGCAAGCATTACCATCTACATGAGCGCACGATTGTATCTCTGTCGCAGGAATCTAGGTTATGCCGGTATGTAGAAGACAGAGGAATTTTGTACATATTAGCAGCGACGTGTCCGGTTCAGCTTTGAAATTGCCAGCTACGAGGAACGTCTACCGAGTAAGGGGTGTATGCACCAAGCACAACTGCGCAAAAGATGGATTTCTCGGCGTCGATGATCAGCAGTACCAGCGGGTATGTCTGGGTAGCCCCAACGCCCATGGTTATGATGCCCGCGCCACGAGTCGAGGACGACGAGATCCAACCTACCTGGAGACTGTACGTGAATATCCTGGTAGCAACACTGCAAGCGCTGCAGTTCGGATGGTCCACCTCACAAATGAACAACTCAATTTTCAATAATGTGGAGGACTGCGACGCAAGGCCCATCGCACCCGGCACGTGCCTCATGTTCCCCGGCCACACCAAAACAGAGTGGACGATCGCCGTCAGTTCCTGGATTGTCGGCGGCATGATGGGGAGTCTCGTGACGGGGCGAAT
>AWVV02001554.1:0-22823 GCA_000500205.2 Phytophthora lateralis | reverse complement strand
AGACGCAAAGGCCCGTCACTAAACGGGCGCCAGCGCCACCTGCCCCTGCCCCCTTCTGTCGACGCCCGTACTGGCTCCGATGGACTTGGGTCGTTCGTTGCACAGTCGCGACTTTGGTGTCGAAGCGTCAGCTTGCCGATGCTGCAACTGGTCAAAGGCATCGAATTACCCAGTATAATATATTTTCAAAGGTTGAATAACTGTGAAATATAAATACAGACATTTTATATCAGAGGGAATCGGATATCATTTCGCTGCTGGGACTGGGCTTATGCGACTGTGGAAGAGCAACGCGAACGGCAAGGCAAGCAAGCACCTAAACGCGTCGATTGTCCTGGAACCTCCAGACTATTAGGAAACTGGCATACCATCCAACGCGGCGTTCTTATCTCGCTGTAGCGCGAGCTGGCAAGAAAGAAAGACACTTGCCTGAATGTTAGGCATTGTGTTGTTGGTGTTCGACCTAGTTTAATCAAGTGTGCACATAGCACAGATGATTCCCAAGACTCCGCACCCCAATAGCGCGGTGGTGGCTGGGACGGGACTGCTGTACTCCCAGTTCCATTGCCGTAAGCTGCGCTGGTCAGCTTTCTGGTCGAAGCTTCTTGCTGTTACCTTACGGTAACTTCGACGTTGGAGTTGGCGGCGAGTAAAGCGCCGTCGCGGCACACGAAGCATTGGCAAATCCTCCTACATGTACCAGCACCGGTCCGGTGGATATTGCTGAGAACGAGTTCTTCGCCAGTCAAGCAACGCGGTCAACTTGATATCAACTGAGCTCTGCGCCACCTTCACCGGCCACCGCCTCCAGGCATCCGAAGTGTCTGGCAGCTAAACTCTACATGAGCTCATTGCTGTCGCCCCGCCAACCAGTACATGCGGCGTTGTAGCTGCGCCTTCACCCATTGAAAAGTTCTCAAAAGTGCACCCATATCCGTCTAAGTGCGACGATCCAAATCAGGTCTTGAGCCGTTACATCCTTTATGGGCCACCCATGGTCTCATTCGCGCTTTCGCCTCTGCCTTGCGTACTAGATCCGCATCTATCGCCATGACGAGCGCGTACCTGCTCAAGAACCTGTTGGCTGTGGCGCTGCTGCAGCTCTGCGCCATGGCCGTCGTGGGCAGTGGCAGCAGCAGCGGCAGCTTCTCGGACGTGTCGGACGACAGCTCGAGCTCGCTCGAGGGTGTCACGGAGCTGCTGAGCTCGGCCAAGCAGCTCAAGGTGGGACCGGCCGTGTTGGCGGCCATCGCCATCCTGGGCGGAGGCGTCGTGTGCCTCGCGGGCTACCGCCTCTTCCGCCCGACGGTCTTCTGCTGCGCCTTCATCATCGGCGGTCTCTTTGTGGCCGGCATCGTCGAAACCGCCTTCGCCAGCATGAGCTGGATGCCCACCGCCTCGTGGATCGGCTTTGGCATTGGCGGCCTCATTGCCGGCGTCGTGGTGCTCATGCTCTACAGCGCCAGCATCTTCCTCACGGGCGCGGCGGGCGGCGTCATGCTCGCCTTCACGCTCAACACGTCCGTGGGGGCCAAGATCTACCCGAGCAACCCGGACGTGGTGCTCGTCGTCCTGGCTGTGGTGCTGGGCATCGTGGGCGGCCTGCTGGCACTCAAGCTCGAGAAGCCCGTACTCATCACGACCACGGCCATTGTCGGCGCCACCGTGTGCGTCTGGGGCGTCGGCTACTTCGCCGGCGACTACCCGAACGGCGCCGACCTCAAGCAGTTCCGCTCGCAGAAGGCCAATGGCGACTGGGTCTACAACATCCCGGACGCCTGGTGGGGGTACATTGCCGGCATGGTCGTGCTCTTCCTCCTGGGCATGAGCGTGCAGATCAAGAAGACAGCGCGCGGCTACGACCACGGCGGCAAGACCGAGAGCCACGCCATCAGCAAACCCTCGGGCCATGCAGCAGTCTAGGCAGTCCGTCTATGCCATTGGGCAGAGAGGACTTGCACCTTCACTATTGGATATGTATTCGTGCAGGTAATATAAACGTTTGCATCCCATTCCTGAAGCATAAGCATCGAGATTATCCTGATGTCGCACTACAGAACTGGTAGCAGATCTCCTGGATTTTCTCTATCAATACCCAGCGGTACGTTGGACAGGTGTCTCGGAAAAATGTACAATGTCGAGCACCGCTGAACTCTTCATTTTTCAATATCCTTCATGGAGCACAAGCTGTCAATCACCAAAGTTTCGAATATGGCAGCATCCAAGGTGTTAGTCGCGCTGCTGTGGCTGCAATTCACGCAACATGTTTTCGCCATCTCGGACGGCGACACTACCGAGACGGTGAAAACCATCTTCGACTCGAGCGACGGCATGGACATCAACGGCGTCATTTTGGCCGTTGGAGCGCTGTTGGTGGGTGCCTTGCTGGCTGTGGCTGGATACCGACTGTGGCAGACGACGGTGTACGCGCTGGGTTTCCTGGGTGGTGGTGTCGTCATCGCCGTCATTTTCGAGAAGGTCTTCAAGGACGAGACGTGGGTGCTCACGGCCTCATGGATCGCCTTCGTCCTGGGCGGCATCGTCGTGGGGTACATCTGCGTGTACCTCTACTGGGTCGGTGTCTTCTTCGGTGGCGCGGTGGCTGGCGCAGCGCTCGGCATCCTCATCAACACGTCGTTCGGGTACAAGTTCGCTCCGTCTCATCCGGCCACGGTGCTCATTGTGCTCGTCGCTCTGTTCGCCGCTGTCGGTGGTGCTGTAGCTCTCTGGCTGCAGAAGCCGGCGCTCATCGCAGGCACGAGTTTTGTAGGGGCCTTCCTGTTGTTTTGGGGCATCGGCTACTTCGCAGGGAACTACCCGACTTTCAACGACCTGGAGCGCTTCAGGACGTACAATTCCAGCGGTGACCTCGTGTACTCCATCCCCGGGGCGTGGTGGGGATACCTCATCGGTACCCTCGTGGTCTTCGGTCTCTCGATGGTCGTCCAGTTCCGGTTCACAGGCAAAGACGTGGACTACCACACGCTTGATCGTCGCGGCTCCGAGGACGTACTGCCCCGCCACAATGGCATGACTCCGGCCCGGGTGCAGTACACCAACATGGGCACACCCGGCGTGCAGACTCAGTATCCCCAGTATCAGCCACAGCAGCAGCGCTACCCGACGTCCAACCAAGTGCAGTGGGAAGACTTGCAAACTCAGCAGCCCACCCACCAGAACGCAAACCAGCCGCAGAGCTACGTGGTGGACACTTCCTTGGTGCAACCGCAGTACCAACAGCGGGAGCACGACTACCAGATCTCGGACATCGTCCCGACGACCGCCCGACCTCAGGAATACCGCGTCTCCGACCCTGGAACTCCTCCAAATCGCCCAGCACCTAGCGCGCCCTCGCACGTCGTTTAGATAACGTGAATTAATGAACTCTAACTTGCAATTCACTCCGTGACGGTCATCTTTTGCCGTTGAAGACAACGACTTCCCTCCCGAACATTTCAACCACCTATGCGCTCGACGTGGCAGCTCTGATTCGGTCGTTTCGCCATGAAAGGCTGCCGAGTCCATTCAAAGTCCGTTGGCTCGGCGCACGAAAGTTCCTTCAAATCTTGAGCGCAGCACGCATTTCATCATTCTGGCATTCGCAGTGGCCGACCGACGCCTCCGACCAAGATGACTCGAACGAACGTCGTGGCTCCAGCCGCTTCCTGGTCTGTTCCGACAGAGACGACGAAGCTGCTCGACCCCGACGTGGACCTAAAGAAGGAGGCCAAGCAATCTCGCCCCACCAAGTACGCAAGCTTCGTTGCGCTTTTCGGTACGAACGAATTGGCATGTTGAAGTGCCGATACGACTCGAATCAAGCTTATTGATGCGCTCTTGTGTTGGTCAGCACTCATCTGGTCGTGGGTCTTGCAAGCTGAAGCATCGCAGTCGCTCCAGGTAACGTAGAGTCTTTGATCCTGCAGGACGCACTATTGCTGACACTTGATGGTAACCCGCAGACTTCCTTCAACAAACCGTTCTTCCTTGCGTGTTTCAACCACGCAGCTCCGGTGAGTCTTGCTTCCATCTCAACGGGTCATCGGATCAATCCTCACATGGTTGGTGCCTTGTAGATTGTGCTGCTGCCTCTCGTCGTCGGCTACAACAAGGTATACGGGACCACTGAAGACCGCTACGCCGGTGCTGACTTTGTTGGGATACTGCAACGCCATTCCGTGATTCCGTTGCCCAAACTTGTGCAAATTTCGGCCTTCTTGAGCCTCCTCTACCTCGTGTCGGACTTCTTTTGGTATGCAGCACTCTCGACCGTGAGCGTGGCAGCGGGGGTTGCGATTTCCAACGCGTCTCCACTTTTCGTTTACTGCTTGTCGGTCTGCTTTTTGAACGAACACCTCAACTTGAAGAAGATCTTCGGCGTGTTCACCGCTTTTGCAGGCGTGACGCTCGTCGTCATGTTCCAAGACGGCAGCGACTTCGGCACGATGGAAACCACGACCATCATCGCCGGGATCTCGACGATTATCTCGTCAGCTCTGTACGCTGCTTACCAAGTGGCTCTGCAAGTCGCTGTCGGCGAAGACATCACCGACACCTCCACGCTGCTCACAATGGCCGGACTGTGTGGGCTGTTCGCGTTCCCGCCGTGGTTACTGGGCACCTTCTTCTTGGCTGAAAGTCCCGTGTCGTGGTTGCAGGAGTCGCTCGCGTTCCCCGGGACGACAGAAGGCGTGCTCTTGCTCTTTATCAGCGGGTCTCTGACGGTCGTATTCTGTGCGTTCCTGCCTTTGGCGGTTTGCTGGACGTCGCCCCTGGAAACGAGTGTCGGGTGCATGCTGACCATTCCGCTTTCGGGCCTCATGGATACCGTCCTGCACCACACGGTCTTCTCGTGGGAATGCATCGTCGGGTCACTCCTGGTCATGGCAGGTTTTGCTATCCTTGAGTGCAGCACGAAGAAGAAGACCTCGCCTCCACACGAAGAGCTCCATCACGTGTCAGCTTGGGCCTGATAGACGACGGCGAGCTAGCACGGGAAATCAAATGAGGTGAGATTAGTGTTTGGTACGATACTACCTCAAAGTAATACACATCAAAGTTACGAGCTACAAGCTCCAGGGACTGCTCCTGCTACAGCGAGCATGTTGTTCTGAATGGCCTCCATGACTTCGAAGAAGCCATCCAAGCCAAGGATAGAGGCGAACTTGCTGTCGAGATCCCAGAACTCAATGCGAGTCGACTCGCATTCGCCAAGAAGCAGAAAACTGGCTTCGGCGTCTTCGGATCCGTGAACACGCTGCCCGCCCACGGCAAGCTTGGGTAGCAGGTGCTTCACTGCAGCAGCGTAGACACTACGATTCGTCAGACTATGGTGATCAATCGCGCTGTTCCATAGCAAAATGCTTGCCAACAAGTGGCAGAACCCCAACGCTGGCAGTTTTTGCTTGGTCGATTGATCATCAAGCCACGACCAGTCCGCAAAAAATATGTACGGCAGCTTCTTGAGCGTATGATCCCAGAGATACGCCATAAGCTTCGCTCCGAAAGCATTCAAGCGAAAGGTCCCGAATTGAGGACATACGCTCGTCACCGTCCGCACATCAAACATCGTAGTGAACAGATACACTGCCGGGGACGCGTCCACGTTGCACTTCATCGACGGCACGAACGAGCCGTAATGAAGTTTCCGTGCCAGAATCCACATGACAGACTCTTGCCGACGGCTCCACTCGTAAATGATCTCGTCTTTATCCGCGGAACTAGATAGCGCCGCTGGATTAATCGACAGCTCCAGCTTCTGTGAAGCCAAGTCGTCAATACTGCTAGCTAGCTTGGACAAGTGTTCGATTAATGCTTCGGCCCACGAAAGATGAATATCCTTCACCACCTCGTCAAACGTGGCATGAATGCTGGAAACACTCAGTACTCCAGTTGGTCGAGAAGCCACCGAAGCGTTCTCTTCCGGCATATTTTGTCCATTCAGAATCACAGCTTGAAGGATGCACTGCGTCAGGTAAACAGGAAAGTTTTGCAAAAAGCCGTATCGACGCTGGAAACCTAGCGCGCGAGGCATTTCCACGCACTCTTCAGCCCTCAAGTGAGAAAAACAATTGGTCCACTGGGCTCCAAGATCGGGAGCGCCACCCAAGCAAAAGTACAGCAAAAAGCCTGTCTGTAGGTCTGCTTCTTTCTCCAAGTGATCGGTTGATTCTACGGGGTCAGTATTGGAGCTGCCAGGTGTGACCACCAAAGTGACGTCGGCTTCCTGCGACGCTTCTTCTTCGTCCAAAACTATATCAGGAGGGGCTCTATTCGGTGCTGTGTCCTCAACCTCCTCTCTGTTCTCTCCTTCCTCAGCAACAGGATCTCCTTGCTCGGCATTCTCTTCCTCCTCGTCACTATCATCATCATCCTCTTCAATAACAATAACTTCTGGTGTCCTGCGTGGCTGGCGACTACGGCGAAATGGCACGTTCGCTTGTCCCTCGTCAACCGCTCTGACGTTTCCGTGCGCGTTACCTACAGGTAGAGAAGGCGATGAATCAGAGAGTTCAGTGATGTTACGTCTCGCCGAAGCAGCATCCCCACTGTTGCTTCTGTCAGGGTTGTATCCTTGGCCTTCGTGCTGATGACGGCGGTCACTTTGAGCCGCCGTCAAGCCAGAATCGCTGCGCGATGAGCTGTTACCAGCAGCACCCCACGACGGTCGACGAGGTGGACTCCGACTTCTACTCCGCCTCCGTGGCACCCACCTGATTTGATCTTGGGCTGGTGGAGGTGGTTCATAGCGCGACGGTCTTTCTCGATGGTTTCGATGCACAGGTGGTGGCGGCGGGGGAAGCGGCGGCGTTGGTAATATCGGTGGCTGATCCTGCCCGTGTCGCCAGACAGGGCCCCCGCGGTCTCGTGGTGGTGACCTCGGCGGTGCTCTAGCTGTAGTTACTTTCTGCACGTCGTCTTCCAGTCGCCTCATCCTCTGGCCAAATTCTCGGTGGTCGCTTTGCAGGTCGAACACAGCATCCTTCAGCCGACTAATTTCATTCACATGCAGGCGCGAATCGTGGCTCAGCGCATCAAATAACTGCTTGCTGAGCTCCTGCAGCCTCGACTCCACATATTGTTCCTGCTGGCCCCTGTGGTCATCCATCCGCTTGGCCAACGAGGCAAAGTCGACCGCGGCAGTTCGCAAATCCCGATTCACACGTCGCAACTCGTCATGAATCACCGAAAGGTCCCCATGCTGCACCAAGTCACGCGGAAGAGGATGCGGCGGCGGCGGCGGCGGCGGCAACGGGGGTGCCTGAGCCACCGCTCTCGCGTCCACGTCCGCCAGCTTCCTGCCCACGTCCACGAATCTCCTGTCCAGCTCTGCCAGTTTGTCCTCAAAGGCATTCAGATCTGCTCTTGTGCGTCCGTCCTCCTCCTGTCCGTCTCTCTCCAGCGTCTGTAGCTGACCCTGCAAACTAGCGACGTCCTGTCGCGTGACCGTCTGCGTTAGCTTGTGACTGAGCCTGGTGTTCTCGTTCTTGAGGCTCTGCAGCGTTTTCTCCAGCTGTTTCTTGTGTGTGGTGTCCTCCTGTATCTTGGCCAGGACGGCGTCCAGCTGCGTCTGCTGGTTCTGCAGCGCCGCGTCGTGCGCGTCCTTCACCTTTGCCAGCTCCGTCTCGTACTGTTCCTGCAACCCCGTGAGCTGCGTCATCAGCAGCTCCTCGTTGATGCTGCAGCGGCGCAGCGTCTCCAGCTTCTTGTCCACGGTCGCGAGCTTCTTGCTGAGCTTGTCCTCGCGCTGCTGCGCCACGTCCCGGGCCTGCGCGGCCGCCTTAGCCTGCGCCGCGCAGCTCTCCGCCTTCTCCACGGCGGCCTCGGCCGTGTCGTCCACTTTCTCCAGCTCGAGGCGCACGCGCGCGCCCTCACGCCGCAGCTCGCGCACGTCGACGGTGAGCGCGCGGTGCCAGTTCTCGAGCGTCTGCAGCTGCGCGTCCACGCTAGAAGGGGACGCGGGGGCAGAGGAGCTTTTGGACTTGCCCAGGCGCTTGCGCTTGCGCTTGTTGCCCGGTTCGGGGCCGCGCGGCGCCGCCGTGCGCACCGTCGCCATGGTTGGTCGAAGGTGGCGGATGGGATACGGGACGGGGCGGAATCAGTGGTGTGGCGCACATTGAATATGTGACGTGTGAGCGCGTTGAAGACATATTGAACTGCCCACAGGTATCCCAGCTGAGTGAAAGTTTGAAGACGTCCGATCAGAATTCTGCGCTGGGTAAGGGGTAACGGATGAAAGTCACTGCACCACCGACCTGCTCGTCGTCAGCTGCAGCAAGGGAACCATTGGCCACCACTTCCGCTGTCGTGCACAAGAACAACAAGAGCTCCATGTGCTGGTCTCCGCTCGGCAAAGATTCCATCACTGCAGTTCAATGATGGCCACTAGAAACTGATCGGAGCGGCGTAGCAGTCGAGATTCAGTGGCAAGTTGTTCTTTATGTCAGGGTTTACTTTGATGAGTGGGGTATCATAGTGTTCGTCGTCATCAAAGATACGAAAAGGTATAGGAAGGAAGTACCTGCGATAATGGCGTCCAGTTGCTAGAGTGACTCCAGCAGGCCGTGCCGCAGCTCGTGCGACTCGCCTTGCTGCCACGCACGACGATTACATTGACAGACATAACTCAGTGTTCGCAATCACCAAAAGCAGATTCACCCTTGTTTTCATGTCGTGTGAGCTCATAAACGAGTCGTTGGAGTAGTCTGTGGTCGCTAAGCAATCCAAACGCGCGTGGTTGAACTCTTCGTCTGTGCGAGTTGAACGCAGCCAACTTCATTCACAAACCTGCTCGGGACGACGCAATGGATTCGCACCGCCAAAACACTCGAGACGGCACGGCTCTTCACTAGGACGAAACTCTAGCGGACGAGTCCAGCGCTCACACCCCAGTAAGGATGTCACGCAGGACTGAAGTTGTGCCGGTGACCAGGTCTGTGCCTAATGAGCACACCAAGCTGCTTGATGAAGAGGGCGTCGAGCTGGAGAAGGAGACCAAGGAATACTTCCACACGAAACACGTCGGACTTCTCGCGCTGTTCGGTGAGCTCAAACTGCCAAATCAGACGAGGGATTAACGGAGATACTAACCTTTTAAACCCGTTGCTGATTGCTGTAGTGGTCATCTGGACAAACATTTTCCAAGCTGAAGCCGTGCAATACCTCCAGGTACTTTACCAAACTCACTCTGCTCCGTGTCTCAGGTCGATCTTTGGTTCTGATCGTCTGTTGCTGTTCAGACGGCGGTGAACTTCAAGAAGCCCTTCTTCGTCATGTGCTTCAGTCACGCAGCCCCGGTAAACTCCATCATCGTGCAACATTATCTCGTTGTTCTTGTCACTGACTGGTACGGCTTGGTTGTGAACAGGTCTTGCTACTGCCGCTCATTTTCGCCTACTACCGTATCTGCGGCTCCACCGAAGACCGACACGCTGGCTTCAACATCGCCGGTGTGCTCCAGCGCCACTCCATCGTCCCGCTCCCGAAACTTCTGCGCATGTCCGCGTTCATTGGCCTGTTCTACCTCGTGGCAGACTACTTTTGGTTCTCGTCGCTGCAGAACTTGACGGTCGCGGCAGGTGCCGCCATCTTCAACAGCTCGCCTCTCTTCGTGTACTGCTTCTCTATTTGCCTTCTGCACGAGAAAGTGTCCGTGAAGAAACTCTTTGGCGTCTTGATGGCGTTTATCGGCGTCACGATGGTGGTGTTGTACCAGGGCGGAGATGATGCAGGAGGTATTGGCAACCCCAGCGTGGTCGGAGGACTCATGATGGTCACTTCGGCCGTTTTGAACGCGGGCTACAACGTGTCCGTGGCTCTCACTGCGGGCGCAGATATCAACGACACGTCCACCCTGATGATCATGATGGGGATGAGTGGCATGTTCACGATTCCAGCCTGGCTCGTCGGCACCATTTTCTTCGCGCACTCTCCGTTCCCTTCGCTGTACGAGCCGATCGGGTTCCCGCCTACGGCCGAAGGAAATCTCATGCTGGCGATCGCCATTGTGATGTTTGTCACCAACTTCATCTTCCTGACGTTCGCTGTCTGCTGGACGTCGCCGCTGGAGACCAGCGTCGGGTTCATGCTCACGATCCCGTTGTCGGGACTCATGGACACGTTGATTCATCACGCGTCGTTCACGTGGCAGTGCATTGTCGGCTCAGCGTTAGTGATGACTGGGTTTTTGATTCTGGAATTGAGCTCGACGAAGCCACCATCGCACCACACCACTACTCACGAGCAGAATGAGAAAGCACAAATGGTGTAAAGCCATGAAAGAATAAACGTATCGCCAAGGTGATAATGGACTACCAGCGAAGATGTTAGTCAGTTACGCGTTTTGGATTTATGGTAAAGCTGTAAAGTGGATGTAACAACCTTCTCGGAGCTTACTAAAGCAACAAAGCGGATCCTTTTCGATGGCTCCGTTGCAACAACCATAGTGTTGGCAACGCTGCTGCGTTCACCACGTGAACTGAACCGCTGTAGACACCACGCACCCACCGATCTCTTGTCTTGTAGTTGCTCTGCTCCGTCTTCACCGCGTCTTTCGCATCTCTGTCCGCAAGCATATTCAGCTCATAGTCACGGACTGATGGCCGAAGATGGCTACATGTAGAACTGGCAACAGTGATCTTGTCTGTATGCTGTGTGCACCACAAGTATCGAGGAATTCTGTCAGCTTTTTGATTTGCAACGACATGTTCACTCAACCGCAGATCGGCCAAAACAGTATATTTGCTTCATCGCAGACATTTTGCTGCAAGCTCGTACGCGCTGCAGCAGATCTACAGCAGCTGCGTTGTTCGCTGGCCCCAATGGAGGTATCAGCGGCAGGACAGAAATTACCTAAACTGACAAGCTCCACTCTTACCTACACACATATTCTGCTCGGGACCGCATTCCTGCGCGCTTCTTCTCGTTTGCTCCGATTCTTTTGGTTACAAATTGGACGTTCATCGGGCTGAATGTCCTCTCGTTTGCCTCTGTTCTCGTCTTGCTGTCGATTGAGCTCTGGTTAATATAAATGGGCGACCAGGGCCCCCCTGTGTTTAGCGGCTGACTGACCGTAGAATCACGCACACGCCCCAGCTTTGAGTATGTGTTCGTGGTTTAGCGACGTTCGCACAACGCTGTGATAATTGCCTTGTTTCACTTGTTGCGGTCGTTCGGTTGGCTGGCATGGATTGAAGCGAAGGTCGGTTGCTATGAAGTGGAACAGCTCAGCTACCCTGCACCTTCGCCAATCCAGAATAGTCGGTGTTGCTCCAGAAGCCGTCGCTCGAATTGCTCCGCCGAGGGCTCATTCGGTAGCACATGCTCTTCTACGAAGACGGGCACAACCTATAACGTTAATATACGGCCTATATTCACTGGTCGTCCCTCGTGCCAGTTGCGGGTCATGAGGGATGATCTGTACACACGCAGAAGGAATTGATCTCGTACCTCCGTAGACGCTGAGGCGGCCTGACAGGCTAGATGAACGCGAGGAGTAGTGCGGGCTTTCGCACGGCTGCGCGGCGCGTTGGCCAGTAGCAGGGACGTCCTCCGGCGGAAACACCCGCCAGTTCTCGTCGTCCGAACGGCCTGGGCTAGAGTTACTGGATCCAGGGCTGCGAGGGCGGCCTGGGAGTGGATAACGAGCCTCCATTTGGCTCGGGATCACTCCAGGGCAGTAGCCATCGTCTTCAAAGCCATGCTCGTAATGTGGGAATCCATCTTGACACTGCCGAGCAGCCATAGTAATCGAATATCCAACGATTTGAGCGCTTGATTGTGGGGCATCCTGCTGGCGATCCTCACTCTGATCGACACTATTCATTCCAAGCACCCTTGACATTCCAAGCACCCTTGACTGTAGTGGCGGTCCATTGGGGTTACTTCGAGGCGTCTTAGGACCTTCACGTGCCATGCTCGGCACTAGGTATTTCGTCCGTTCCTTCAGGCGATGCATATCTTTGAGGATCCCGCACATGCCTGACCGAATCTCGTCCATTTCCTCGTGTACGCGTTCCGTCTCGTTATCCTGCACTTCTCGGATGTTGGCCATTTGCCGCGATACGAGATCCTCCAGATGCCGTCGGAAGGATTGGTTCTCCTGCACCAGGTTCTGCTTGAGCTGAAACATCTCAGCATGAAGCTCGTCCAGCTGCGTTAGCACTAAATTGATCCGGTCCGTCGTATCCTGCTGAGTCGGCCCCGACGCGCTTTTGCACGAAGTAACTGACCCTTCCTCAATAATCTGCGCTCTGTACTCGCAAATCTCGTCCTTTAGTCGCTGGACCTGTTGTCGATTCTCAACCATCCGTACATCGGCGCACGACACGTCGTCTCCGTCAAACGGCTCTGGTTCCTGATACGCGCTCTCCGCGAGATCTCCCAGCCTCGAGACCAACCTGTTCATCTCCTGAGTGCACTCGTGCCTGAAATTCTGCAGCTGCGTGGCCGTGAGCCCCCGGCAGCGCTTCAGCGTGTCTACCTGCGCCGAGCAGTTGGAGATTTGCACCAGCGATTCCTGAATTAGCGCCGCGTTCTTCGTCGCCCGTTCCTGATAGTCCTTCTGAAGCGTCGACAGCTCGTTCGCCACGGCATTGAGCGCCCCCAGCCCCAGCAGCAGCTCGTGCGTCTCCTCTTCTCGCAGAGAAAACTTGCGATTCAGCGACGCCACACACACCTGCAGCTGGTCGTTCTTGGCCGCAATAGCCGCCAGCTCCGCCGTAATGTCGGGCGGGTCGCCGCCTCCTTCGTCCTCCACGTCCTGCTGTGCTGCGTCCGCCGGGAACTGGCTCTTCTCCTCTCTCCTGCTCCAGATTTCTGAAGTAATAATACAAAAATAATCAGAAGCGAGAAGAATTCGTAAAGTATTCGGCATCATTTCGCTGCGTACCGTAGGCGAGCGCGGAGGACGAGGCGGGAGGCGGCGTCTCCGTCTTCTTCTTGTGCTGCGTCTCCAGCTCGCCAGCGGACGCCACGCGTGCCCGCTTGTTGGTGTCGCGCACGGACGCTGCCATGTCGTGGCTGTTGGCTGAGGCTTTTTGCCTTCAAAGAAAAGTTTCACAAGCGAGGCTGGTCGTGTCCTCTCCAAGAGCATACGCTTTCGATTTGATTGCTGTATTGATGCTGTTAGATGGAAAATAACGTGCACCACACACTGCCGGGCCATTCCGCATTTTAATGGTGCGCAAGAAGAGGAAGGGCGTGGTCAAGGAGGCGCAGGCCGATGGCGGTGCGGCGGCCCCGGGGGGCGTGGACTTGCACCGCGTGCTTCAGACGGTTCCCGTGGACGTGGAGCTACCCACTGCGCTTGGCGGTGGTAGCTTGGCGCAGTGGTACGAGGCGCTGTGCGACGTGCAGGGCAACCTCTACGAGCAACTTAAGCAGCTGCAGCTCTTTCGGTCCAAATGCAAGTTGCTGGAATCAGACGGGAATCAGGAACTAAAATTAGCCGTTTGGCACCTGGTGTTCCGTCTCAGCGTGGCGCTGGCCGCGCAGCCGCTGCGCAAGAACCTGGGGCTGATCCTGGACGTGTTGGCACAACAGGAGGCCGCAGACTCAGAGCTGCAGGTCGTAGCGGCGGAGGAGCTTAATACGTTCCTGACGACGCTGTGGACAGAGGTGGATGATGCGACGCCCGTAGGCCGCGTGCAGATGCTGGACCGGATGCTGCACCTGGTGGAGTTTCCCTTCCTGGCCCGAGTTCTCGTGGAAAACCCAGTGGGAAATGAGCAGAATGGAGCAGCTCAGCACCTACTACAGTTCGTAACGAGCTGTGCCGATCAGTTGGAGGCGCTGGGAGCCCCCATTGTCGAGTATCACGAGCAAAACCAGGGTGAGGAAGAACAGGACATCGAGACGCACGAAGCTGCTGCGTCCACGAATGTGGTGCTCATGGCTTCGGAGCGCTGCGGCCATGCGCTGAAGAGCGTGATTGTGCTGGTCACGATGAAGGACGTTCTGGACAGACGCTTGGAGCAGTGTCGTGGAGAGAGCCTGGATAAGTTGACGGAGGCCTTCCTTCGTATTGTGAAGCACTGTGTGCTGCTATTGCAGACGAATGTAGTGCACAAGGACCTGCTTACTCAGGCAGGACTGGCTTACTGCTTGCTACTTCGCTTGTTGCTGCAGGTATCGATCAGGGGTTCGGGTGATTCGAACACAGCTACGAAGTTGCTGTTGCAGACAGCTTACCCAGAACTAAACATTGTTAGCCCCGATACGGTTTTCAACGTGCAGCTTCGAGTACATGTCGAAAAGGACGTGGAAAGTTTTGGTGATATCTCGAGACTTGCGGTGTGCAGGGGTTTGCTGAACAGCCTCACGAATGATGAGCTTGCTCTCCGAGCTGCAAATCTTAGGCTTGACGAAGACCAGAATACCGAGCAATGCGCGCTGGATGCAATCTTTACCGGCGTCCAGCAATTCTGTGATCAGGAGTCGTACAATACGCGTTTGTATGCATTCCAGGTTCTGGAGGCATTTCTTCGCCGTGCGGTGCCTATCCTGCAGAAACAGAAAAAGGAAATCACTTCCGATGGAGGTGACCACCCTGCTGTACTGGCGATGGAAACGCTTACGGACTTGACGACTGCCGTATTGCTGAACTGGGAGCACCCGTCTAAGAAGGTGAACCAGTTCATGGCTGCTGTCTTCGCACACATTGTGAACTATTTCGTCCTTTCCGGTGGATTCCAAAAATGGAGTGATGCAATCTTGCCGCGATTGGTGGAACTTCCGCCTTCCAGTAGGGCTAAGTATGGTTCCTTGACGCTGCTGGTTCGCGAAGCTGGAGCCAAGCCTGTGCTACAGGCGAGTCCAGTATTGCTAACATCGTTGCTCTCGGCGGTCGGTCAAAAGGACTACGCTGCACCTGCAGCAGCTAACTTGTTTGCGCAGATTCTCGATGATCTTAGCCAGGGAGACGGCAAGAAAAATAGCAAGAAAAGCAGTCCAAAGGCGAAGGCTGATGACGATTCCGTTTCTGCGTGGCGTCAACTCTGGCTACCGGATGTGGTTAAGGTGCTTCTGTCACGTGACGCGAACCTTCGTTCACGTGTGGCCATGTACGTGATCCCGCTTCTTTTGAAGAAGGACCCGGATTGTGTGCCAGTCTTGATCGAACATCTCCAAGAGGAAGCTACGAAAGAGCAGGTTGTTGGAGAAGCTGCTGATATTGCGCTGTGGGCAGAGCTCGAAGTACTCAAGTTTGCCCGCAAGAAAATGGCACCAGAGAAATTGGTTGGCGTGTCGATGAGTGAAATCGAGCGTGGCCTTCGCCACGCTAATGGAGAAACACGGGGCACAGCCTTTGATGCGTTGTGTGCGTCTCTGAAGTCGACCAGCATGCCTACGGACGATGAATTGTGGCTCGTGAAGTACTATTTGGTGGTGAATGGCAAGGAAATTGGCCCTGCTGGTCGTATGAACACCTTGATCGGACTCAAGACCGTGTTAATTCGCATTAAGGAGACGCTTCGCCTAGCGAGCAAAACACAGGCAAAACGGGAACCCTCAGTCCCCAACGAATGCGCCGCTGCTGTATCATTTAAGCACTGGGTCGAGTTATTTATTGTCGCCTCTGTGTACCCCGGTGCGCTCCCACAGCGTTTAACATTGGGTCTGGAGGTTCTTCTTCTTTATGTCCAGCTGTTTGGTCTTGGAAATGACGAAATTCATGCTGAAAAGGCCCCTTGTAACCTCTTGCTCACGGGGCAGATGGTCACGACTCTTCTCAACATGCTAATTAGCGCGTGGGATTCAATTCGGTCATTGACCTTCACAATTTTGGACTTGTATCCGGACGAGCTTCCGGGCTACTCAACGCGTGAAGAGCTTCGCACTCTCGTAGATTGGGCTGTGGGGCTTTGTGGTAGTCCTCGTCAGCGTGAAAGTGACGCTGGTGCGATGTTTATCCGGCTGCTGTTTCAGAAATGCAGCGTGGCTATTCAACGATATGACTTGGCGTTCCAGCGCACTTCAGAACTCCCAAGCGATGATACTGAAGTTATCACCACCAATGCCGATGTGGCTTTCGTATTGCAGCTAACGCAAGTGATTCTTTCACGCATTGGAGCTATAAGCCCAGCTGAAATCCGTCGAGGCGAGTCCCCACTCGTGCATGGCTTCTTGCTGTCGCTGCATTACGTGCTTGAAAACGTCGAGTTTAAAAAGCTTCCCACCAGTGAGGCTGCAGAGTGGCCGTGTGCAATCACACAGGTGTTCTCAGCTATTCACCAATCTATGCGTGCATCGCTTGCTGTGGTCGGCGATGCGACCTCTGGTGTCGGCGACGAAGAGTTGTCAGCTTCGTTCGCTGGTGTTGTGGGCGAGGTAAGTGCGGTGGCTAAAACTTCGAGCGCAGCGCTGCGAGTAGACTGTCGCGGTCACTTGATCGTTGAGAATGGCGATGGTGGTGTTGATGGTGGCGATGAAGAGAATGGTAATGCTGAGCAGCGTGCTGTTGTGGGCAGTTGGCTTGCAGCCCGAGAGTGCGGTGCCATTCTCGAACTGCTCATGCGCCATGTACCGCTTCCAAGCTCGAACCCGCGACCGGATGCCATCTCCTACTTCACGGTTGAAATGGCGCAGCGGGGTGGAGAAACACTGCTTAACTCGCTGTTTGAGCTCAAGCACAAGGGTGCAGTTGCTATGGCATACCAGGCATTCGAGGGTGTCTGCCGTGCATTCCTTGCCCATGGTGAGCAAAACGCAGTGCTCGGTGGTTTGCCAGCGCGATGGGCTGACCGCCTTCTAGAGCGGTTGGAGCGCTCAGAGCAGCACTTCATTTTGCGTCGCAGCTCAGGTTTTGCATTCAGCTTCGTGGCAATTCTTCGTGCTGAGCCGCGGAATTCTGCTGCTGTGATTCTACCGAAGGTGATGTCGACATTGCTGCGTCTTGCAGGCGAGGACACTGATGCTGCCGAGCAGCGCGATACGCACCAGGAGCACCATTCACTGTGGCGTGCTCGTGTCCATGCACTGAACATTTTGAAGCTTATTTGCCAGGACGGAGTCCTTGCAGAGGATGTAGCCCGCTACGTCGTGGATATGTTAGAACTTGCCGTGCGAGGATTTGACTGCGGATCATGGGCTGTACGCAACTCTTCAATGATGCTTTTCGCTGCGGCTACCCAGCGTGCGATTGGGGACAAGCGCATTGCTGACGGCGGAACTCGCCAGCAGGTTGCCAGCGACGACGTGTTTTCACGTTTCCAGCAACTCCGTGGTTTTCTTGCTCGTGAGTTGTCAAAGTTGTTGGCCACGGACAGCAAGTCTAGTGGGGCATTGGGCGGAGCCGCACCACCTGGCTTATACCCGTTGCTACTGTTCCTAAGTCGCCTTCGCCCTGGAGATGAGGATGATCAACGTGTAGCAGAGGCATCAGCCTCACCGTGTGAAGACGGAAGTGGGTTGGCGAGCTTCGCCCCGCTTGTAATAAAGTGTGCCTCGCAACCTACAATGGCCATTCGACACATGGCTGCTAAGGTTGTGGCAGCCATCGTGAGTGATGCTGATGCTGCATCCGTGTTATCCACTCTGTGCGATATGCTTCCTCAAGGTATTCGAAACGCTAAGGAGCATGCAGATGTGAAGGGATTCTCCCACAACTACGTTCATGGAGTGCTAGCTCAGATCCGCCACCTGACGACGAAGTACTTGTTCGTTGGAGCCCACCAGAGAAAAGCTACGCCTATATCTAAAGATGCTCAAGCTGAGTTCTTCTACATTGTGGTCACCAAGTTCTTCCCGTCGACTATGTGGTTATGGTCAGGACAGGATGCAGCAGCATCAATTAATGCTGTCATCCGGGCGGAATTAGTGGCGACTATGGACGTGGTCCTTCAATTCTACGCTTTAGATGCTCCAGTCGCGCTCTCGACACTGAAGTCAGACTCGACGAGAGATGCGTTTGTACAAATAGCTGGACAGATTCAGACCGAAGTTGAGCAGCAGCTCCAGCAGCGATGCGATTCTGATCGCAATGCGGCAGTGCTTTTGTCTACCAGACCGGGCATGTACGTACTGGATCGCGCATTGGTTTCGATTTGGTTCAGCTTGTGGGCTGTTCGTGCTGGTGATCAGAGGCTCGACTTGCTCTTACAGAAGATGTTGGTAAGCAACGTGCTTCAAATTCGCAAGAAGGCGATCAAACAGTTTTCGAACAAGTTGGCCATTGCAGATTTGGACCCCGATGCTGTTGCTGAGCTGCAAACGATTCTGATCGACCAGTTCCTGGTGGAGACCCACCCGAAGGTGCGCGCCCGGGCGCTGCAGCTACTCGTACGATGCCAGCTTCATCTGCCGATTGCCGACACGCAGACTAAAAGAGCCCAGCTGCAAGCACAATTAACGCGCACTCTGAGCGTCTCGGCCGATACGCAAGTTCTAGCGCCGGCGTTGGAGTTGCTAGCTCTGATGGCATACCAGCACCAGAGTACTTCTAGCGCCGATACTGCTTTGTATCAGACCCTGTGCCAAGAGATCGAGGAGCGGTCTGACGAAAACCAACCGTTAATCCTTCGCCAAGCTGCCGCCTCTGCGCTTCATCACAGCGGGCTTCTACTTTTGTACACTACGCAGGGAACTGAAGCTACGAGTGTTGATCTTGCACTGACTGGCTGGATGAGCGCGCTGCGTCTCCTTCAAGACGACGACGTGCGCGTGAGATCATCTGGACGGCATGCTGTACAAAAGGCACTTGGAACAACAGCTTCCTCCCAGGGAGATTCGATATCGGACGCAACGGTGCTACCACTTGCGGTGGAATACATCACAGCTTCCTTTGCGCGTACTGGGCACGGCGCTGCACATCTATCGAAGGTGCTTTTTGAACTGATCGATGCTCCGACCGTGCTTGCTGCGTATACGGGTGCTGCTGGAGCAAAGGCGCAGGATTGGGACGACTTGTGCCGCCGCATCTTCGAGTCCGAGAGCAGCAACTACTTCGCTGAGCGCGAAGTCCTTGCACAAAACATCGTCTACTCGCTGCTTGCTCGTTCCACTGAAGATGGAGAATCGATGCGTCTACTGCGCACGCAAGTTTTGACGGCCGTAGCTACCGCGCTAACCACCCTGAACCTGGAAGCACGCCGCGAGGCTGGCGGCCAGTGGCTGGGTGGTATCACCTACTACTCGGATGTTTTTGCTCCGCTGTTTGGCCTCCTCTCGGCGGGTGTTGCCGTTCTGACGTCGACCCCTCTCGCGGCTGAGCTTGAGCCTCTGGCACTGCAAGTTCGTGAGTTTGCCCAGGAAGCGTGCACTATCCACAGCAACGATGATGTTACGCACCCACTTGTGTTCCGAGCATTCGAACTGCTTGCCAGTAAGGACCAACAAACGGACGCTGAGCTTGTGAGAGAGCTGCTGTACTTGACGCCGTACTGGTCAGCCCTGACCGTGAAGGCGGAGTAGAGTTGAGAACCACACAAGTAGGTTTTAGATAGACAGACACCTACTCAATACTAGTAGATTGTTGGCACCATAATCTCCATGATTATGTCCTGGACCATATCCGGACACCACAATCACTCGGGCACCATCAGCACAGGCGATGCAGCAGGCCCCGCAACCATTTCTCAATTTTCCAAGTTGATCTCAGTTCAAGTTGCATTGATAATGTCTCTCAAGGGGAAGATTGCTGTGATCACGGGCGCGTCGATGGGCATCGGCGCTGCGACTGCCCGCCGCTTTGCGCAGCAAGGAGCGAGCATGGCGCTGCTTGCGCGGTCCAAGGACAAGTTGAGTCAACTCGCGGAGGAGCTGCAAGGCGTGCCGGGCTGTGGACGTGTGGTGTACTTCTCGGTTGACGTACGGGACAGCAAGGCACTGGCTGCGGCCATGACCGACAGCGTCAAGGAGCTGGGTGGACCCGTGGACGTGCTGATCAACAACGCCGGACTTGCTCTCGGCGCGCCAGCCTGTTTCCATGAGCAGTCGATCGCCGACATTTCTATGATGGTGCAGACGAACATGAGCGGCATTTTGTTCGCTGCCCACGCGGCACTCAACCAGGGCGGGATGGTCGCGCAGAAGCGAGGTGTGATCGTGAACGTGACGTCAGTGACGGGTCTGGAGGCGCCCCCATTCCCCGGTGAGGCTGTGTATCACATGGCCAAGGCGGCGCAGGAGGGGTTCTCCAACTCGCTTCGCAACGAGTTGTGCGGCACAAACATCAAGGTCGTGGTTGTGCGTCCCGGCGTGGTGGCCACCAACTTCCATGATCAGCGCGTTGGCTTTGACAAGACCATGTACTCGCAGTTCTTGGAGGGCTACGAGCCGCTGGTGTCAGACGATGTTGCGGACGTTATTTCGTGGGTGCTGGAGAAACCGGAGCGAGTGACGATCAAGGCACTCGACATCGTACCTACGGCGCAGCGCAGCCTCAGCGTTTTCGACCGCGCGTGGAATGTGCGCAACGCCAAGTAGGCGTAGTACTGCGGATGGCGAGAAGGATATTCATCTGGCTAACGAAAAAACACATTGCTTTTTCCTGTGAGTTGTGGTGTTACAAATCATGTGGTTATCATGACCACTGCGCAGACTTGAGTCTTTCTAGAATTCCCAGACACAGACACTGACGGAGAAACCAGGGCCTGAATTAAAGGAGGGCACGGTGTACCTTGCTGACCTCGAAAGCAAAGAGTAACGACTAAGGTACTTGTTATTGTTACTGTTTGTTTTCGAGGTCAGCTCATCGATCTGCTTTCTTGAAGACCGTGCTGTTTGCGAATGTCGCCGCGTCAATGCATGTGGTTCAAGTACATGTAAGACAGCGAGATGTGAGGTGCCTTCAAGTGGATTTTACTATGGTACAGTATTTGTCAGGCACTTCACGCGATCCGACCAAAGGTGTCTTTGGGACGGCAACGTTGTACTGTACACAAATTTCCGAAATCTGGTCAGATCAATATCCGGATTATCGCGTGACAGAAATTGCCACTGTTCGTTGGCCAACTTACACGGAGTGCACTTGCAGCACGACTCAGCTCAAAACCACCAACATCAAGGCCTCGATTGGCTTTGGCGGCAATAGTACGAACAAATCGGTGATTGTGGACGTTGCCCACACGATCGTGGTGGATATCGAATGAATTCGTACGGTGGCGGCCTGCTTGATGATGCCTCGCAGATTGCCAGTCCCCTCCGCGACACGCTAGACATATAAACGCAGTGCACTGGAGGCAAATCCCGAGCCACAACTTCCCACGTGAGAGTCTCAGACCGAGGGACTACGTGCGCAGTCTGCTCGAGGTAACGGGGCGAAAGTCCCTTCCACCTTCCGAAGTGCCACTTGCACGCGTGACACTCGACCAGGTGCGCAGGTGCTGGAGCGTTGCAATGCGTCAATTGACATTCGTAGCATGGGATTATCTGGTTGCGCACTGATCCACCTGTGCAGCCCCTCGAACCTACCTACAGTCATAATCTCAACTATGCTTATCTGACTCAAGTTCTATTTAAATGGGACTTCCCTCAAGACTATTCCTTTGCTATCCCCTAGATAGTTGAAAATAGGTCCGACTCTTTTCTGAACATCCGGTTACTTATCATGGTGTCATCGCTGCTGACGCCGCTGCACCATCAGAATCACGACAACGATCTCAACGATGGTGTCTCCAGCACCCAACCTCTCATTTTCCAACTCACTTTGGCCCGTGCACCCTTCGTCCATCTCCAGTATGGTGTCCTTCGTCAACATTGTCGCCGCTATCGTCGTGTCCTTCGCCAGCCAGAGCGAGGCGAGTCTCGACGTGAACCTCCTCCCGGAAGGAACGTACTTCAAGCCTTCGGGCCGCATCGTGTCGGGCGTTGTGGGCACCTCGACGCCCTTCCGCCGCTCCCCCTGCCCCGGACTCAACACCCTGGCCAACCACGGCTACCTGCCGCGTGATGGCCAAAACATCACCAAAGCCGTGCTGGGCCCCGCCGTCATGTCGGTCTACAACTTGGGCGAGGACGCCACCGCCACGCTGCTGGCTCTTGTTCCGGACACATTTACGCTCGACTACCTCTCCACGCACAATGTGATCGAGCACGACGCGTCGCTCATCCACAACGATGAGTACTTTGGCGGCGACCCGGCTCAGGTGAACATCACGTTGGCCGAGCAGCTCCTCGAGCGCGGACTCACGAGCGGAACGCTGGGAGTCACGGAGATCGGCGCCACTCGTAAGGCTCGACTCGCAGACAGCCTCGCCATCAACCCCAACGTGACGTTCGGCACCACACAACAGACGCTCGCCTACCTCGAGTCGTCCATTCTGCTCCTGGGCTTCGGCGCCAAGACCAACGAGAGTGTCTCGGTGGACGTCGCTCGCTCTTTCCTCGTCGATGAAAAGATCCCGGACGGATGGACTCGTGCAGCTAGCGCCATCAGCGCCACCGAGGCTCGTGCCACCGCCGCCAAGATCGCCGCTGCTTCGACCTAGGAGACAAGCGAGGCTGTAGACAGTAGCTATAGGAACCAACTCCAAATGATCTATTCATTACAACAACTCCAGTTATATGCCATCGCTGACGAGATGCAATGGACACTTGTTAGTTTATTTTCGACAAACAACCTGGAGCTAACTTAGCTCAAGTGCTGACATACGCATGCTTCAACTACAAGCCATATAAACAGTCACCGTGGCCTGGGAATTTGTGTGGCGAAACCAAAACACAGCGTGCATTTGGCGGAGTACCTGGAGGTACGGCACGACTTCAACTTGGAAAATGATGCCCCGGTCGTTCGCGAAAGGGTTATAGCACCAAGTGTAGAATTCCTTCGTACCAGTCTTCAAGCTGAACGCCGCGATGTTCGTCACATCCCAACAATTTCCTGG
>AWVV02001538.1:0-26353 GCA_000500205.2 Phytophthora lateralis | reverse complement strand
GATGGACTTCATTGAGTCGAAGAAGGCGAAGTGTTGCGGTGAGAGAAAATTGGAGAATGACAACGTTGGGGCGACCCATTCGCGGTGCTGCTTGGCACGGCGCAGACGAGGAGTTGATTTGAGATCGGCCTGCTGTCCGTGGGATAATCCGTGATGGCCATCTGGCTCGGACAACTGTGGTTTACTCGTAGTTGCCCACCGCAAGTCAACGCCATTAATCAAAATTACTAAACCCTGCTATACTGCATGAGCCTTCTTCAAGTAGCAACAATGTTCAACTGTTATCATGGTTGAGGGAATTCTAGAAAATAGTATATTTTTATACTTTGTGCCTCTGTTATCACTGACTAGCCCAACCAAGTTGATTTTGGAGGTTAGGCAAGAGCATTCATGTTGATAGGCGAGCCCGGCTTTTGCCTCTTGGTGCCGCACGTTACTACAGAACTGAGAGCTCGCAAATATTCGAGATGGGATCTTGACATGTGCTTCCAGAGAGCTCGTCCATGTGCGGCACTGTCGCTCGACGAACCTGGATTTCGCCTTGCATTTGTACTTGACTCAGTCGAGTCGACTCCAGCAAACTGGAGAACGCATGAACTGCACCCGGTTCCTCGGAGCCCCACGCCAGTGTGATAACGCTGCAGATACAAAATGTCGCTTGCACGTAAACAAATTGGATGGAGAAATACAGTTGGTGACTTACATTTCTCGAGAGGAAAAGAACGGAACTTCCGACAAAATGTTTTCTGCGGCCTTCGGTCGAGTTCCTTGAAGGAGCAACTTGCATGCATTGCGTGAACTCGTACGGATACTTTACGAGTGCAAGCGTACCAATGCTGTACATGCAGACCGCTTTCCAATAATGTCGACATTGTTTGGCGTTCCCCAAGTTAAAAGGATTAAGCTTACATGCTTCACTTGGTCAGCCTGACAGAAGATAGGGCGCCTTTAACAAAGCTGGAGATCTTGGTCTCGGTCCAAATCATAACACGCAGCGGACATGACGTGAGTTTCACCTTTCCAGCAGCGTTTTCTACCAACGACAAGAGCGCCGTGGTCCATTGTTCACACCGAAATGCCCGTAGGTACATGCTGCCGCCACATCGTACGTTGAAGTGACAAGTACGACGTCGTAACTTACGATCGCGTACAATCACTGTAGGTATTGGGTAGTCGTAACTCGTAAGATCACTCTTACAGATCGCGTACAATCGCTGAACTCGTGCATTTTCCACCAGCGCTTCCAACGGCTCGCAGCCTGCCAGGATTGTCGATCCGCTCGTTGATCAATGGCCAACAAGAATCTCTCACTGTCGAGGCGGTGGCGTAAGGTCATGTAAGCTTATCAGGACTGGTTGGTACAATGACTACATGTACTACATGTGGCTAGAGATAGAATACAGACAGCGAGAAGACAAGCAGTTCTTGTATAACTCGTATCCATCCTCTGATACGGGTAGACTTAGTTTCGAGTGTTTATGCGATTTGCTAGATAGCTCCGCTTACAAACCGCAAGTACTACAAAGTCAGATAGGTATCCGATCCGCCACAATAATTCCACATCATAGGTCGCTCTTGCCGCAGTAAAGCTCACGCGTGCAAATGGCTCGCCGTGTCGAGCGCCAAGAGGTCATTTCGTTCCTGTTCTCGCCTTGTAATGGCGTCCGCTTCATCTCCGCCGTCTCCGCCGTCAAAACTCTCAACATTGCGATGGCGCGCAGTTCCGGGCAAAGACGCTCCTTCAGACGCGGCCTTGGGCGCTGCAGACGAAGAGGAAGAGATCCGCAAGAAATTGGACCAAGGCGACGCCAACTTCGAGGAAAGCTGCAGGTTGTTGCTACCGGAGGCGCCCCAGCTCACTTTGCAATGGCAGGACTTGGCACTACGCGTCCCCATTGCAACTGAGTCAATGGAGAAAGTCATTTTGCACGGCGCTAATGGTGTTGCCAGACCCGGAGAGCTGCTGGCCATCATGGGGCCTTCAGGCGCTGGCAAGAGCTCACTGCTCGACTGTTTGTCGGGCAGAAACGTCGCAGCTGAAGGGAAAATTGTGGTCAACGGGGTGGAAGGGTGGACCCCGAGTTTGAAGAAGTTGGTGGCCTACGCCATGCAGGACGAGCTGTTCCACGCGACGCTCACGGTGCGGGAGCATTTGGTGTTCCAAGCGAGGTTGCGATTGGGCGGACAGGTGAGCAAGGGGCGGTGCATGGCTCGCGTGGATGCGGTGCTCGAGGAACTTGGACTGACGGGGTGTCGAGACACGCTGATCGGAGGCTGGATGCTGCGCGGGATCTCGGGCGGTGAACGGAAGCGGCTCGCGTTCGCGTCGGAGATTCTGACCAACCCGGCGGTGCTTTTCGTGGACGAACCGACGTCGGGACTGGACAGCTGCATGGCGCGCGCGGTGGTGGAGCAGTTGAAGCAACTGGCAGCTAAGCGCACCGTCGTGACGGCGATCCATCAACCGTCTTCCGAGGTGTATGCTCTGTTTGACCGACTTTACCTGCTTGCGGAAGGCGCTACTGTGTTTGAAGGGCCTGCGCGTGAAGCGCTTTCGCACTTTGCAGCACTTGGACTCGCTTGCCCGCAGTTCATGAACCCCGCGGACCATTTCATGGAGCAGCTTGTGGTGCTGGAGCGAGCAACCGACCGAGAAGGGTTAGCGCGCGTGCAAAGGCTCAAGGATGCGTGGGTGGAGCAACAACACAAGCGGCTAGCGCAGCAGCCGAGCAGCGATAGCTTTGGCAAGGCTGCAGCGGGTACGTGGACAACCAAGCAGGTGTCTACAACAGGAGATTTGGTGGATGTCGTGGTCTACGAGGTGGAAAGGCGGGACGAGGACGATCTGGGAGGTGCTGAGTACGCCTACGAAAGCTCGCGGCTGTCGCTGTGGGGGCAAATTGAAGTTTTAGCGCATCGGAACGCACTTCGGCTAGCACGTGATCCTATGGCCTTCCGTCTGCAGGTGCTGCAGACGCTGATCTTTGCGTTCCTGCTAGGCCTCATCTACTTCCAGCTCCAGGTGGACCAGAAGGGCATCCGCAACTTGTCCGGCGCCTTCTTCTACATCGTGACGGACCAGGTGTACTCGGCTTCGATGCCCGCGATCATCTCGGTGCCTGTCGAGCTCCCAATCGTCTACCGCGAGCTAAACGTCGGTCTGTACGGCATTGGCGCCTGGTTCCTCGCCAAGAACCTCTGCGAGCTTCCTTCACAGGCCGCTCTGCCGACGCTGAAGCTGGTTCCGATCTACGTGCTGATCTTTGGCTTGTTCGGTAGTCCTGGCTTGTGGGTATTCCTGCAGATGCTCATCCTACTCGTAGCAATGAACAGCTCGTGCGTAGCGTTCGGCTACGCTGTATCCTGCATCTGCCGCCGTGTGGACATCGCTCCTATCGTCGGCAACATGGTCATCATGCCGCTACTACTGCTCGGTGGAATGTTCGTCGACCCGGAGCGAGTGCCCGTCATGTTCCGCTGGCTCGAGCTCGTGACGCCTTTCAAGTACGGCTACTTCGGCTTCATGCGCGCGTTCTGGCGCAACGTCGTCAACGTGCCTTGCGATCTCGAAGACGCAGCAGCAGCCTGCACCTCCACGACCGGACACGACGTGCTGGAAGGCTACAACATCCCCGATCAATCTGTCTGGGGCGACGTATGGAGCCTCGTCGCGCTGAGTCTGTTCTTCCGCCTCCTGGGCTTCGTAGCGCTGCGCTTGAGCGTCGGCCGCAAGTAGAATTGCCATCAATAACGTACCATCAAGTAAACTTCTTTGGATGAATTGTTACTCCGCTGCCCTGCCCTGCAGGCTTCATACAAGGGAGGGGGTGTGCATCTACACAGTCGTTTACGAGAGCGAGGGCGCGCCAGCCTCTATTTCCACGACGGCCTCGATCTCCACAGCCACGTTGAGTGGCAGGGCGTTGGTACCCACAGCCGAGCGTGCGTGTTTGCCCTTGTCGCCGAAAATGGCGGCCACGGTGTCGGACGCGCCGTTGATGACGCCCGGTTGGGCCGTGAACGTGTCCATGCAGTTGACGAAGCCTGTGAGCTTCACCACGCGCTTGATGTGATCCAGCTCGCCCAGTTCCTCTGCACAAACAGCCTTCAGTCAGTCACGGTCTCCGATATCCTCAGAACCACGGAAAGGCCCCGTACTCTTGAGCGTGGCCAGCAGAGCCAACGCAACACGCTGCGCAGCGGCGTATCCCTCCTCCGTCGTCAAGTCCTTGCCCAGTTTGCCAGTGATGAGCTCCCCCGACGCCGTCACGGGCAGGTGGCCAGCTATTGGCACCATTGACCATTGTCAGAAGTGAAATGGTGGGATTACTGTGCACTCCATTAGCTACCCGTGTAGATGTAGTCTCCCGTGCGCACGACGTTCACATAGTTGCCCTTGGGGACTCCCGCAGCGGGGAGTTCGTGGCCCAGTTCGGCCAAACGGTCCTCGATCTTGCCCATTTTTCGCTTGGTAGTTTCTGAAGTGACGTCAAATCCAAAACGTGTGGTCCTGCGTACGTGGCCTGTTTGCGCAAACGTCAACTGCAATATGTTGGTCGAGTTGCCCACAGCTTCTCGAGTTCCTGCATGGCTCCATCTTCCAGGAACGCCAGAGCGTCGAGTCCTGGCTCGTGGTCAACTGGTTCGAGGAAGATGACAATTCCATCACAGGATGCGAGTGTCGGAGGACCGACGTACGATGGTGTCGAGCCGAAGTCGACGTCGCTCAAGTCAATGCCTCTCCAGGACGAGAAGAAGACGTCGGAGCCTGACGAGAAGCAAACTGCTGGCTGCAGATTGTTTGGATCGGGGTGTGCTGCTAGGATTGAAATGGTGTCACGGACGTACGCGTCGTGGAATTTGGAGATCGACTGGCGGATGTGGCGAGCCAGGGAGTGCAAGGTGCTCGAGCTTGGACTTGCGTGGCCAGTTTGAAAGTATAGTGCTGAGTGGGAGGAGAGTGCTGGGAGCACGGCGTTGCCCGTGAAGTTGTCGGCCAGAGGAGGTTGCAGTCTCCGTCGAATGTTGACGGCTGTGAGGACCTGAACGTCGTTTCTGTGCCCTCTGCTGACTGTGATCAACCACGTTAGGAGAGCGACCACGCAGTCCAGCGTGCTGAATGGAGGAGACTCGTCACCACAAGCAGCAAAAGCTTTCAGGTTATTCAACGCTGCAGGCGACAGGTGGAACCGTTGCTGGCTCGTGGCCAACTTGGAGGGTGTAGGAACTGCTGGTTGTGGGGTTTGTGTCGACGTATGGCAGAAGCACCTGTACTCTGGATGAGGCATTGTCGATGCGGCTGAGGTGATCGAGACTAGCTCCCCGCGGTCATGGCTGAAGCACACGGGAGTGGAACTTGCTCTACCGAGGTAGTGCTGGCCCCATCGCTTCATCAAGAGAGCGACCCCTTCAGCGTCCAGCACACAATGGTCGGCATTCACGCCAATGACCAGAGAACCATCCACGAGCAAGCTGCACTTCACGGTGAAAAGCTGAGAGCTTGATCTCGTTGGAATCAAGTCGATAGGCGTGTGTTGGAGTATCTTTTCTAAGGTGTCAGACATTAGAAGCTCTTCCACTTGGATCAGTTGTTCCTCTGTCCTACTTCGAGTACAGCAAGACCGGAGCCACAGTTCTCCTCTGCTCACAGTCTAACAGGAACGGGAAGTCTTCGTGGATTAGCTGCCAAAACGAGTGCTCAAGCTTGAACAGGTCGTAACGAGATACTTTTGAAAACCGACAAAATGCGTAGCCCAAAGCGAAGCATGCGAGCATCAACTGGCGAAAGTTGGATACGTCTGCGGACTCCCACGGCAGCAGTCACGATCTCAGTTGGCTCCATGTTGCAAAGTGAAAACAGGAATCGAAGACTTAGGTGGCTTCTCCTACCATTGCGCTTGAAAATGCGAGTGTGATAATGCTGGCTATCCCCTGAATCCCTGAAAGTTTCACAACGACCATGCGAAGCAACTTTCCTCGCGGCCTTCCTCGTATCATTGTGAAGCCTCGAGAGTAAGGATCAACAAGGGAGGAGTCATTTGAATGGACGGACTGGTACACTACCTAGCTCTTCTACGCCACTAATGCCTTGAGCCTGCTTCCACTCTTCCTCAGCAGCAGCATGTACTTCTGCTGATATTGTCGCCAACTCCAAAAGTCTACGATGGAATCGCACATCGCTCGAACGCTTCTTCTTCTTCAGTCTCCTCTTCAGAGCAACTGGTTTCGTGGTGCTCTTCTCGATTTCAAGCGATAGTGATTCATCCCTGCACTTTAAATTGCCTGCTGAATTTGCGGTCGCTGGGCTTTTCGGACTATCATGTTGGTTCTTCACCATTTCACAAAAATGCGGCTTTGGTGAAATCAACGTTGGAATGTCGGAGATAGATTGTTGCCCCCGCTGAGACGACCAAATATTTTGTTCTGGATGGTGAAAATCTTGATCCGAAGTTATCCGTCGAGCCTCAAGTCTGCGTGGAGTAGAATCGCCGCGGGAAGTTGAGTGGGCGCTACGAATTCGACGCACGCGAGCGCGAGACAGCGCAGCAGAGCGCAGCGCTGTGATATCACTCGGACGTACTGTCGTTGATACTGTCATCGGTCGCTGTGGTGGGCGTTGGGGGCGTCGTCTGGGCGAGTTTTCTTGCTGTTTCTCGGCGTGCGGTGACGTTGGTCTAGCAGGACTGACGAGGCCTGCAGCTGCAATCGACAGCAAGGTAGTCTGGATGGTGGGAGGTCCGGGCACTTCCCAGATCGCGTTTGAAGGAAGCGATTGCTCCTGAAGGAGGAATCGTTGCTTGGGTAGAACGAATGCTGGCCGTTCTGGTTTATCCGAGCGTCGTGCAGATGCAACAGCGCTATGCACTTGGACATGCTGCGACTGCATCCATTGAGGTCGTCGCTTTCGCTCAATCTCACAAACTCGTTCGCGCGTCGTAGGCTCGTTGACTCGGTGTTGTGTGTACTGCCAGGATGCGACGAGCTGAGCCATCACCACTTGCTTGCGCTCTAAGTCTTCCACTTCTTGTTGGTGAATCGCATGAGTCGCGACGTCTTTCATCAGTTGCTCAATGTACTGAGCAGTGTTTTCGTAGTCTTCGAACGTCCAAGTTGCACGTTTGCCCTCATTAGTTCGATCGCAGGTCTCGGAAATGCTATCAGGGGCCATTGATCGAGGCAAATTGGTCGAGGTGGACGCTCGTCGACGCAACGCTTTGGTAGTGTCCGTGCTCCATTTCTCCTCATCCAGTGCGTTGTGCAGGTCCTCGTCGCGGTCGAAGATATCGCCGAACTGCTTTAACAATGTTTCTTCCGCCACAGCCTCAGCCACTTCTGCAGCGCTCCCGTCCAACTCGTCAAGATTTGGTCGGTGCACTGCCATCTCATGAAATAAAGTTGTTAGCAGATCCACGCGCTTCTCGAGCTTCGAGTTCGGTGGTGAAGGTTCCTGTACAACGTCTCCAGTGCTGTCGGGTTCTTGTTTATGAGCCACAGTCTGCCGATGTGGTTTGCTCTCGAGGAGTTTATTCCGAACCGCGTCTTCCAGTTGCAGAAGGCGAGCACGGCGTTCATCGTGACGCGAACGAAGGACCTAAAGCATTGTCAACAATGTACGATGTCATTTACCTGCAATAGGAATAAACGGGTTAGTGTCGCCCATACCTTGGTGCGAAGAGATTCTGCAGTTGTGACTGGTTTCACAGAACCCACGTGAGATCCGAGAACGATATCAGGAAGCGGTTCGGCTGTGGTTTCGAGTTGCCGTGTTTTCTGTAGAAGCAGCAGCTCTTTTAACAGAAGAGCACTAGTCATTGGCGTATCGGCATTTGTAGAGAACTTGTTTCGGCCTTCGCCCTCGCTGTCCTCTGGATCTTGTGCCTCGGTATCGGAGCCTTCAGTCCGTGAGCTTTGTCCTAGTACGGTGGAATTACAAGCTACCTCGAGGTACACTCCATGAAGCGTAAAGATGAAAATGCTGTACATCTCAGCTCGTCGGGGCTCTTTTGTGTTGCTTTCACACTTTTTATCAACGGAATTTTCATCTCCGCTCATGACGGATGCAGACATCTTTGAAGAAGGCTGAAACACGATGGTCTTGGTCTCGCTGGCAGCATTCAAGGCCGTAAACCACTGTTGCGGAAGCGTAGCATCTCGCTGCTTCGACGCATTTCCCTTGAGTGCGACCGGCGCAGGTGTCTTGAGAATGAATACGAGCGTGTGTGCGTCGACACGTTTCTCCTTTTGTGGGTCGCTCCAGTGGTTATCACTTACTGTGAAAGTTGACACTGCCTCAAATGTACTAGATACAGCCGCCGCTGCACCTGGTCCTCCCGCAGAACTAGTATTCTGTAGTAGCGCTCCTGTCAAGGTGATTGAAAATGGTTCACCTCGCGTGGTACTAGGGTCCACCGTGAACATCCGCGTACTCATACGCTCCATTCGGTAACATGTTCTGCTTTCATCTCCGAAGGAAAGGGAACATTGGTCTGGGATACTCGTAAAAAGAGTAAGAAGAGGTGAAGTTGATGGTTCTGAGTCTCCATTTTGTGCGCTGGAATGTGCCTCCGGAGCCGCCAAGCCAGTACTCTCGCTTTCTTCCACTTGCGTACGAAGCTCCGTATCGTGTTTACCCACGTCAGAAGCGCGAAAACAACCGAATAGCGCTTTGGTTCGACGGCTGATGCTTGCGCTCGGAATCAGAACTATAGATGGCGTGCTGGCGCTCAAACAGAACGTCCAGCAGCCTTGCCGTTTGAGTTCTCCGCATAGCGCATTGCTGAGCGTCACCTTGCGATAGACATTCGTGCGGGTTTCACACTTGTTGATCAAGATCTTGGAACTTGTCGCCAGTACGAGTTCGATGGGGCTAAGCCGACAAATGACAGCAAACTAGTTAGAAAGTTGAGCATTATGTGCTGCCTGGCCAGTATTACCTACTCTTCATCTGTCGCCAAGACCATGATAGCCATTGGCGCATCAGAAACTTTGGCCTGTTGCATCAAACCAGTACGATCAATGAGCTTTCCAGGGCTTTAACAGAGTTACCTTCCTACCTTTAGTTCGCAGTACAGCCCTTGTGGGGCGATGGGACATGGAGTCATAGTCGACAAAGGTATGGTATTCCACACAATGCTCGGGGGTGGCTTGGGGCATGCTTTGAGGGTATTGGTAGCGTTCACAAAGTCTACGACAACGGGAGGGATCACATCACCAGCAGGATATGGAGGTAGTGAACGTTGCAGCCACCGTGCTATCAGATTGAGGAACTCGAGACATTTGTCCACAGAGCCATCCTGTCGGCACAAAACAAGCAGTTCACGCATCAGGTTTTTATTTTCAACAACGGTGGATTGACGTACCGTGCACGTGACCACAAGGTCAATCAGTGAGAGTTTGAACCCTTGCAAGCTCAATCCGTCGCTCCCTAACTGGTCGAACTTGCGATCGAGCTCCCAATCGTACTCGGCCAGCTCTTGACCCTCTCGACGTGGTAGTTCTGGAAAGACCCACTGGATCAGCCGAAGAGTGAAAATTGAATACTTGTCCATAGCAAGTTCCAGACCTGCACACTCCTGCAAAAAGAACAGATGCCATTAGGGACCAACCGTTCTACTCCACCAGCTTTGGTAGCTCACCGTCTCACGATTCGTGGTGCCACCACCAAAATGCGCCAGCGGCCAGCAAATATCGGTGATGACTCGTGATATTTTGCAATTGAAAAATACGTCCATAGCTCCACGCGGGTTTGTATCGTCGATTCCAGCTACCTTCACTACTGTTGCTACATCATTCCCCGTGTCGTCATTCCCAGCTTGGCGGACAGGCAGTTGATATCGCTTCTGAAGTCGCTGGAACCCCTCGGGTGCTCGAATACTCAGCTCACCACGTGCGCGTCTGCGCTCAGCAAAGGACTCAAAGCAGACTCGGGAGGCTTCGCCAGACACAGACTCGTCCGAGCTTTGCCTCGCACTAGCCGCCATCACTCATGAGATAGAGCAAAGTTCCGTTGCTGTGACTAATTTACCAAGTCCGCCGCAGCATTCGAAACTGACGCCTCCACCTTCAGAACTCGCTTCAGCATCAACAACTTGCAACAAGAACGAACTGTGGCGAAAAGCAGAATCCATTGAAAGCAACAAGAAAATTCTGCACTGAGGTGATGCGCACGCTTGCTGTGTAAAATGCTGCATATCCACCAGCATTTTACTCAGCAAGAGTGCAACCAAGTCTGCGGACATCCAGTCGCAGTTGAAAAGCAGTGAGCGAGCCTAGTCAAGTCGCAGCGAGGCACTGCTACCAAGCTAATTTCCTGCAGCACCAAGATGACTCCAAATACTTAGTACGGGATTGGCGCCATCGGATCGCTAGCAACATTTTATTTTCTGGACAAGGTCAAGGCCATCTTGTAGTCAAGGTGGCACATTCTCTTCTGCCAAGAAATGATCTTGCGAGCGTCTACCTTTTCTAGAGGCCACAGGTTCTAAAGGTTAGACGCTTGCAAGATAACCTCAACGCTGCTGCTACATGCGCCGACCCCTTTGGCCGAAACAGCAAACCGCCTCGCGTTTTGTGAATTTGGGTTCGTTTTAACTGACTTTGACGTCTTTGTCTCTAAAAGATAGATCCCCAGCGATGTTGGTGGCTGCAAACAAGAGTTTGCCGATTTGAAAACAGTTTATGAGTCTGAACGTGCAGCCATCATCCAGCGATTGTAAGCATCAGCAGTGGAAGGCTCATGACATTCCACCAACATGCTGCTGAGCAAGACTTGGAATGGAACTTAGTTTCGCTTGAAGTTGCAGACAATAGCCCCCAGAAACCAAACAATGGTCAAGCATGCCAGCTCAAATGGACGGCCAAGAGGCCACCTCGCGGCATATTTCCCATGCGGCCCACATGGTGTGAGCCAGTGTGGCTACGAATCGCCTTCAAGTTGAAGTCGTCCGGCCAATCTTTCCACCCCACATCATTTAGAAGGGCGAGAGAGATATACACATACGCACTTGCATTTTTAAAGAGTGTTAGCCGACTACCTCCTGGTGGCTCGAGTGCCACGATGCGCCAGCAGCAATAAATAATTAGAGCGGGGCGGGACCTCCGTCTCAGACGTGGCTCGAGGCCTCGGTTTTACACCAGTCCACGCCCAGGAACTCGAAGACGTCGAAGTTGGGGTCGTTGACATCCACGCCCGTCATGCGGTCGTACACCTTGCGGTACTTGAGCGCCTTCTTGGCCAGCAGCACACTCGTGCTGGAGCTCGTGGGGGACGACGCGTCCGCGATCAGGCACTTGGCTCGAGCCTCGGAGCGCTGGCGATAGGCCTCGTCGCGGTAGCAGAGGCGGACGCGGTGCGCTGCCCGCGCGGAGCTGCGCGTTTCAGCGGTCAGCGCCTGGTAGCGCGACGACGAGTGGTTGGACGGCTTCAGCAAGGCCGTGGAAGATTCAGTCGCGGTGGGGTTCAGAGTGAGCGCCATTGGAGGCTGTTGTTGGAGGCGAGTCGCACCAAAGCCGCAAATTGGGGAATGACGCTCGATAGACGCAATGGACCCGAAGGGGGATGAGCGGTCCCTGTAACTCCAGTGGGACGCGTTCGATGAGTGTTCGGATACCTTTTTCAAAGGTTTTGACGAGGAGGAGCTTTTGATGCACACGTCGACTTCCGTAGTGATTGCAACGAGGAAGGCGAAGGCGGCGTTGAAGAGTGCAGCGCCGGCCGAGTTGCGGAGTTGTGGGCGTCCGAAGGCGGTGGACAAAGCCTTCCAGGGCGGTCAGTTCTTGTGGGGGTGGGGGCTTGCAGATGCGGCGAAAAGTATCTTCGACTTTCCAACTCAGGTAGGCGCCATACATTGTTCCTTACTAATCCGTCGAAAACGATACACTTCAGCAATCGTGTATGACAGGGCATCGGCTGCATAGACACGCACGTCTGTCCTCTTCATGTGACTCGTCGAACCCTACAGATTTCGGCAGATTTGTGCAAAGTGTAGAACAGAACACTGCAAGTGGCACAGCACTGCTTTGAAGCAACAGCAGATTGCGCTGCCAACCCTACTCGGTTGCGCCGACTGTCAGTCGGCGACTGATGCTGGTAAATGCACTCGGGTCAAATAAGAAGCTCAGTGTGAGCGTTTCCACGGGCAACAGTGCAGCCGACTTTTGCCCACCCGACCGGTATCGGATCTTCCGCACAATTTCTCCATTTCTACAAAACAGCGTGGTATACACCACACGTCCCCGATCATGCGTGCTCGAGTTGATGCCAAGCGGGACGCGCAGCAGACGCCGCGCTTCGCCTACCTGCTGCGTCTGGGGCTCGAGTCCGTCGGCGTGCGCTACGTGTCGGTGGATCTGCTGCGCAAGGCCAAGAAGAACCAAACAACGGAGGTCCGTCAGATATTGCCAATTCCCGTATATTGTTTTGTTTTGACAAATCTTGTATATTTCACCAGTATGAGTACGGGACGCTCTGGAGACTGCTGCACGACCTGGTGCTGGTGGTTTTGGCCGACTTTCAAGTGGACGAGGACGAAATGCAGCGGATGAATGACTCGGATCTGCTGGACCCAGAGTTGCACGGTCGGTAGCTGTAAATTGTGTGGAAATTGGTAGATGGACTGACGTTGGCTGTAGATATTCAGATGGAACTCGTGCGGGTCTACCTCTACGAGTGGGGGTTCGTGTGCACTGTGTTTTACTCGACGGAGACGACAGGAGGACGACCGTCGAGTCAAGTTTTGCTACTTGCAGTTGCGTGGCTGCTGGCGTTCTCTCGGTTCTTTGAGAGACAGCAACGGTTCATTCTGGAGGTGGACATCTGGCTGAACGATGCTGGGATCGGGTGTTTTTGGTAACCTGACGCAGCCCTATTTGGGTTTTGATTCTTGCTTTCCAGAGATGCACAAATTCCAAGCAACCGCCGCGGTTGCCTCCGTTTTTGAACGTAGGTGTTTATTACAAGTACCGACCCGCGATCTTGAACAACTTCACGTTTGGAGTCTTGAGTGCTGATTTTTGTGTTGGTATCTGCAGGACGTTGATATGGATGTCGAGTGTGCGCGCGATGCTGCATTGGATGCAGTGTCTAGCATTACAGTGTCCCATGACCCGACATTGCCTTTGGAAGGACAAATGCACCGGTTGCATAGCGCTTTTGGTCGCTTGCTGGGACATCTGAACGAATTAGAGGCATACGTACGCTATCATCAACGACTGGTGAAGCGCCTTGAGATACTTCAGAACAAGTCTGAAGAACACCGGAACGAACTCATTCCGGCGTTTGTGCTCAATTTGATAGCTGGGCCTACATCTCAGCTGACAGATCAGGTGCGGCTACTATCGCAGAGGTGCGTTGACTGGCTTGTGTGCATGTGGATTGATCATATCTCTAACTTTCTTGGCTGATAGTGTACAGATGATCGAGGATGAAGCTCTGTTTTACAAGTGGATCAATGGTCTTGTGCGTTCGCTGAATCATGATGGGGACTCCGACCCCCCCGTCAACCCAATTGCTACGCCAGAAAGCGATTCCTATTCGGCGTTGTGCGCACAGATCCAACAAGTACAAACTCTGTTTCAAGAACAAGCTGCCTCCTTTCAAAAAATTGAGCAGGGTTACAAGGAGGAATGGAAAAAGTGGACATCCCGGCAGAAATCGCGCTCACGAGTTCAGCAGCTGGAGGCGAAGGTTGAGCGATTCACGCATGAAGTGCAGACACGAGAGTTGTTTGATCCTCACAAGCTATTTCTTCTCTCTCAACGGGCTTGGGAAGCTTCGAATCCTGGGATCGCCGGGCATGACGCAAATATGCACCTGGCCACGATGGAAGAGGTAGAACGGCTGCAGTCCCAGGTTGCAAGTGTTATCAGTGAGATCACAAGAGAATATTGTGACCTGCAATTGCGGTAACACTGTCCAAAAGATTGATGACATCGGCACAACAACAAGGGCTTGAGCCTCTTTCAATTAAGTTATTCACGCGGCACAACACGGAAACGTAAATCGGTGTGAAATCCGTCGTTGTATCGACGGGAATGCGCAAGGATCTCTCGCTTGGTCTGCTTGCGGAGCAGCGGGAGCACAAGTGTCAAAAAACCGTCGCGCACTTCAGGCGGAAGCCGAGGCAGCTCTACAGCCATGGGGAAATCGTCCGGTAGCGGTCCTTTCGTTGTCACCACCTGAATAAGCCAGCGACGCAGGTACCTCATCTTCTTGATGTTATTCGTCCAGGCGCGCAGAATGTATGCCACCTCGGGTGACTCCAGGTCAAAGTGCGGCGTCGGGTGGCGCACCAACTCTTCTTGCCATTTTTGTGGCGCTGCATCGGCGTCAGCGGGAGCTCTCGCGCGGCCAGCAGCGCTGTCTCTATGTGGCTTCGTGACTTTGGCTTCATCGTCCTCGTCGCTCTCTTCTCCGTAGATGCTGAACTGGCTGATGCCGCTGGTCACACGCTGCTTCATGAGCGCTTGCTGCACCGGCTGGTCGTCCATCTCCAACAGGCTCTGATGCAGCTCCTTGTACTGCTTCGTCTTGTCCTCCAGCTCGCCCCGCAGCGTCTTGAGTTCGCGTTCCTGGTCCCTGATGACGGCCATGCGCTGCTCCTGCTCCAGTGTGTGCGCCTGCTTTTGCTCTTCCAGTCTGGTCTCCAGTTCCAGCACGAGTCCGCGCTGCTCTTCGCCGTCCTCTGTCCTGCTGGGCGCGTTCCTAGCGCTGAGTCGCTCCACGTCTCGCAGCGCCGCGAGCTTCTCGGCCTTGAGGTGGCAGATCGTCTCCTCGGCGTCCAGAAGCTGCCTTTCCAACCGGGTCACTCGGTCGTTGGCGCTCTTGAGTTCCAGCCCCGTGGCCAGCGCCCCGCTGCTGCTGCTGGCCGAGTCCAGACGCGCCTGGCGCCGATCTAAGGCTCGACTGAAGTCCGCGTCGGCCGCATCTTTAGCGCGGGAATTCGCTGCACCATCTTCCACGTCCAGCTGCCCCAGCAGAGTGCGCAGATACGCGTTGTCCTCGCGAGCACGCTGGAAATCGCGCTGCATTTGGCTAATGGAGGACGCATGGGATCAGAACGGCCAGATGGGTCAGGACATGATTGGCTGTTAATCGCTGAGCTACAGCCAATCCGGTGGTCTTCAACCTGTCACTCTCGTGGAGTTATGTCACTGTTTGACGAAGTAAAATCTGACCAAATATTGTGCATGTTTTTGTGGACCAATTGTGTGGCGCTCGGGCGAGGATCTGCTGTCGCGCAGACAAACGCTAGCATCGACTTTGCACGTACAAGATGCCTTTGCCTCTACATGTGCTAGCAGATCTCGATGCGGCTCGGCATCGATGCACATTTAGTTTTGTATTTCCCATTGACAAGCATATCCCGTAACGCAGGCTTGTGTTCTGACACTAAGTACATGTACGCATCTGTGACGTGATAAGGTGCGTGAAGGGTGCAATTCGAAGGCAAGTTCAAGTCCCAGCTCTGCACGAATGCCGCGCTGCGTTTCTCCCTGCGCTGGCATCGCCTCCGCTGGTATGCGGCATCTATCTGCACGAGTAAGCGAGCGGTCCATGGGAGCTGCGTTTCAGTCTCGCATTTGCCTTCTCCAGAGCATCCTATCCCCCTCAAGCCCCAACATGGCCACCAGCACGTCGTCCGAATTCCTGTACCACCCGCTGTCTGAGGACAAGGTCCCAAGCGACAGCATCGAGTTCGACACGTCCGCGCCGCTTCCGAAGCGCATGGAGCACGTGATATTGCGCGTGCAGGACGAGATCTGCGCCGGCATTGAGGCTGTGGACGGCAAGAAGTTCCGCACCGACAAATGGGAGCGCGAGGGCGGAGGCGGCGGTCGCAGCCGCATCCTGCAGGACGGCAACGTCATGGAGAAGGCCGGCGTAGCTGTGTCCATTATCAACGGGACGCTGCCCGCTGCTGCTGCTCAGCAGATGACGGAGCGCAACGCCGAGCTCCCGGTTGGAAAGGACCTGCCCTTCTACGTATGCGGCATCAGTCTCGTGATGCACCCGCGCAACCCCATGGCGCCCACGATCCACCTCAACTACCGCTACTTCCAGATCGAGGTCGGCAAGGACGAGGAGGGCAACCCCAAGCAGATCGGCTGGTTCGGAGGCGGTGCTGATCTGACCCCGAGCTTTCTGTTCGAGGAGGACGCTCGTCACTTCCACGCGGTCTACAAGACGCAGCTCGACAAGCGTGACCCCACGTGGTACCCCATGATGAAGAAGGCGTGCGACGAGTATTTCTACATCTCGCACCGCAAGGAGCACCGTGGCATTGGCGGCTTCTTCTTCGACGACCTCACGGACACCTCGGAGGAGACGTTCCAAACCATCCGAAACTGCGCCAACTCGATGCTGGACGCGTACATCCCCATCCTGAAGCTCCGCAAGGACTTGCCGTTCACCGAGGAGCAGAAGGAGTGGCAGCAGATCCGTCGGGGCCGCTACGTCGAGTTCAACATCATGTACGACCGCGGCACCAAGTTCGGCCTGCTGACCCCCGGCTCGCGCGTCGAGTCGATCATGATGTCGCTGCCGCTGACCGCTCGTTGGGAGTACATGCACGCCCCCAAGGAGGGTACGTGGGAGGCCAAGACGAACGAGGTGCTCCAGAACCCCGTCGACTGGCTCAAGGTGGAGACAGAGCCCTAAGCGGCGTCGGTCCTCCTCAGCGTTTGAAGTAGGAGTAGAAGTCCGTGTGTCAAGATATCGTATCAATGCAAAACAAAAAGCCAACGTGTGTACTGCAAATACGCTGGTCAGGGCAGAAACCACCCCCAAGTCGCTGGCCTGAAGCGCATGCCTCGGATGGCCACGCACTTGGCTCTTCAAGATCAGCGCGCAGCACCGGTCCACTCCCTCCTCAAACCGATTGTCGTCCCCTCGTCAAGTGCGTGGTTTTTGCAGCGGATACTTTCGCTGGCAGCCGCAGGTTTCAGTCCGAGATTTGCCTTCTGTGAAGCATGTTCCGCTCGTTGCTGAGGCCGTCGCTCGCGGTGGTGCCCGCGGCGCTGGGGGCGTCGTACTTTGCGCAGCAGCAGGAGCCCAGCCGCTGCAAGGGCGCCATCCCCACCTCCGAGTTCCTGTACCAATCACTGTCGCAGGACAAGGCGCCCAAGGGCAGCATCGAGTTCGACACCAAAGCACCGCTGCCCAAGCGCATGGAGGCGTTGATCCTGCGCGTGCAGGACGAGATCTGCGCTGGCATCGAGGCCGTGGACGGTAAGAAATTCCGCGAGGACAAGTGGGAGCGCGCGGGCCACGGAGGCGGCGGTCGCAGCCGCATCCTGCAGGACGGCAACGTGTTCGAGAAGGCCGGTGTGGGCGTGTCCATCATCCACGGCAAGCTGCCGCCTGCTGCCGTGAAGCAGATGACGGCGAGAGGGAAGGACCTCAAGGAGGGACAGGAACTGCCCTTCTACGCCTGCGGAGTGAGCCTCGTGATGCACCCGCACAACCCCATGGCGCCCACGATCCACCTCAACTACCGCTACTTCGAGGTGGAGACGGGATATCTCAACAAGGACGGCACGCCCAAGAAGATCGGCTGGTTCGGCGGTGGTGCCGACCTGACGCCCAGCTACCTGTTCGAGGAAGACGCGCGCCACTTCCACGCCGTGTACAAGACGCAGCTCGACAAGCGCGACGCTGCCATTTACCCCAAGTGGAAGAAGGACTGCGACGAGTACTTCTACATCCCGCACCGCCAAGAAGGGCGTGGTATTGGCGGGTTCTTCTTTGACGACCTCATGGACACGTCGGAGGAGAATTTCCAGATGATCCGCAGCTGCGCCAACTCGATGCTGGACGCCTACGTGCCGATCCTCAAGAAGCGCAAGGACATGCCGTACACGCAGCAGCAGAAGGAGTGGCAGCAGCTTCGTCGGGGTCGCTACGTGGAGTTCAACATCATGTACGACCGCGGCACCAAGTTCGGCCTGCTGACGCCGGGCTCCCGTGTCGAGTCAATCCTCATGTCACTCCCGCTCACGGCTCGCTGGGAGTACATGCACACGCCTGCCCCGGGCTCGTGGGAAGAGAAGACGCTTGAAGTGCTCAAGAACCCCGTGGACTGGCTCGACGTGCCTGCCGTCGAACTTGAGACGCTCTCGACGGGAGAGCTGCTCAAGGAGCTGGCGAGAAGGAGCGAATAAGTTGCACAGTCGGTCGAGTACAGAACGTGAAGCCTGTCACAAGTCGAGAAGAGATGCATATACTACATGTACCAAGCAGCAAACCAACAGAAATACAAAGTCTACGATTCGGAGGTGTTTGCTTGCAATGGGGAGGTCACCTCCACGTGGCTGCAGTTGCGCTTTGAGGCGCTTTTGTCCTTGCGGTACGAAGCATTGCACGCTTCATCATGGAGCTCAGGCCATGTCAGTGCAAAACGTCAGGTGGGGGGGGGGAGAAAGCTTTGAACGCATGCGGGGCCTTCGAGAAGGTATGTGTCTGTATATCTCTATTTAATCGAGCTGTGATCAACACAAACTACGGCTGCGACTGCTTGCGCTCGCGTTCGTATTCGGTGTAGTTGCCGTCGAAGAACTCGACGCGGCCATTGCCCTCGAACGCGATGATGTGGGAGCAAATGCGGTCCAGGAACCATCGGTCGTGAGAAATCACCATGGAGACGCCGTCGAAGTCGGACAGAGCCGCCTCCAGCGAGCGCAGCGTATCCACGTCAAGGTCGTTCGTAGGTTCATCCAGCATCACCACGTTGTGGCCGCCCAGCAGCATCTTGGCCAAGTGAACGCGGTTGCGCTCGCCACCACTGAGGCTGCCGACCTTCTTCTCCTGCATGCCACCGCGAAGGTTGAAACTCGCAATGTAAGCGCGAGTGTTGATACGGTCACCGCCGATCTCTACGAACTCATTGTCGCCTGAAATCTCCTCGTACACACTGCGCCTGACACTCAATTCATCACGGCTCTGGCTCACGAAGCCCATGCTCACGGTCTTGCCGAGCTCCACGCTGCCCTCATCAGGCTCTTCGATACCGGAAATGACGTTGAACAGCGTACTCTTGCCCATTCCGTTGCCTCCAACAATGCCCACGATCGCGTGCGGCGGGATCTCGAACGACAGCTTGTCGAACAGCACACGGCCGTCGTCCAGCTGCTTCCGCAGGTTGTTCACCTTAATGACCTTGTTACCAAGACGAACACCCGACGGCACCACAATTTGGCCGTCCTCAACACGCGAAGAAGCGCGGAAGCCGCTGGACTCCATCTCCTGCAACTTTCGCAGACGCGCCTTGTTCGCTTTCTTGCTTCCTTGGTGGTCGCGCGACCACGCAATCTCCGACGCAATCTGCTTGGCCCGAATCGCGTCACTCTTCCGCTGCATGTTGAAGCGGTTGCGGCGCTGCGTGAGCCACGCAGTGTAGTTGCCCTCGTACGCGTACGTCTCGCCTCGGTCGAGCTCCAAGACCCAACCAGCCACGTTGTCCAGGAAGTAGCGATCGTGCGTGATGGACAGCACGGTGCCCCTGTACTTTTGCAAAAAGTCCTCCAGCCAGTGCACCGACTCCGCGTCCAAGTGGTTCGTCGGCTCGTCCAGCAGTAGCATGTCCGGCTTCTCCAGCAGCAGTCGACACAGTGCGACACGACGTCGTTCTCCACCAGAGAGCACCTCCACGTCCGCATCGGCGGCCGGCACTCTCAGTGCGGCCATAGCCTTCTCCACCTCATGGCTCAAGTCCCAGCAGCCTAAATGCTCGATCTGGTCCTGCAGCTTGGCCTGTTTCTCTAACAGCGTGTCGAAGTCGGCGTCGGACTCGCCCATAGCCATCGACACCTCGTCGAACTTGGCCAGCAACGTCTGGCTCTCCTTTAATCCATCCATGATGTTCTCGTACACATTTTTGCTCGGGTCCAGCTGCGGCTCCTGCGGCAAGTAGCCCACCTTGAGTCCGTCCTTGACCCAGCGCTCGCCGTCGAAGTCGCTGCGCACGCCGGCAATAACCTTCAGCAACGTGGACTTTCCACTGCCATTGGGCCCCAGAACGCCAATCTTGGCGCCACGCAGGAAGCCCAAACTCACGCGCTCGAACAGCTTCTTGCCGCCAGGGATGACCACACCCACGTCGCGGAGGTGGCACACGAAGTCACCCGGTACGCCGCCACCGGCGTTAGAGGCACCCGACGGGGCTGCAAACCCGCGCACAGCATTGAAAGCGTACTGGGTAGCTGCAAGACAACGGGGGGTCAACGACGTGTGGCGCAGGCTGCGTGACGCCCTCGAGGAGGACGAAGCGGCGCAGCGGAGCATGTCGTGTCGTTCAGGCTTGGTTGGATGTGCGGTCGGCGTGATACCGGTTTAACCAGTATTTGTCGGTATGGGTGATGTGCCCGCCATAAAATAGGTCATCAGTGATGGCGGTACAACAATGTTAAGCCAGACGATGGTGTCTTCAGCACTGAAGCGCAGCAGTAGGTTGAAGGTGGTGGATGAAGTTCCGCGTCACGAAGCTGCAGGAGCAAGGCATGCGGGCTGACGTGTGTTTGAACACCACGCAGAAACCGGTATTACTCCAAAAAATACTGGCTTCTGATTGGTCGTTAAAGCGTGACCTCCCGCTTCAACCTTTGTCAGCAGTGTGTCATTCCTGCCGAAGCCGTCATGCTCTTCTCCCACTGCCTGTGGCGCTCCGCTGCGCTCGCCTCCAGCTCCAGCCGAAGCTTCTCGTCGTCCGGCTTCCACCGCCTCAACTTGGCGGTGGTGGGCACCGGCCGTATGGGCCGCATCCGCCTGGCCGGGATGCAGCAAGACCCGCGCGTGTCCATCGCTGCAGTCATCGATTCCCACGCCACAGCCAATCAACTCGAAGAGCTGAGCCGCCAATACGGAGCCAAGTGCTTCGCCAGCGTCGCAGAGGCTGGAGACGCTCTGAAGCAGCAGAACACGGCGGTGGACGGCGTCTGGATCTCCACCCCTACCCCCACGCACTTGCAGCTCGTGACCGACTGTGCCACGGGTGCGTTGGGCGGAGACGTCAAGGCCATTGGCATTGAGAAACCCGTGGCAGCCTTGGTGGACGAGATTGACGCGGCCTACGAGGTGTGCCACACGAACGATGTGAAGCTCTTCTGCTCCTTCCAGAGGAGGTTCGACCCCAGTTACGAGTCTCTGCGTATCCAGTGTGTGGACAAGCAGCGGATCGGCAAGCTGCAGTCTATCCACACAGTGTTCCGAGACCACCCGTGCCCACCCGTGGAGTTCCTCAAGACGGGCGGAGACCCGTTCCACGATCTCGCCGTGCACGACATCGACTACGTGTGCGACCTCGTGGGCGAGTACCCGACCAAGGTGTACGCCCATGGCACGAGCTTGTCGGCGGAGCTGAGAGAGCTCAACGTGATGGACAAGGCGAGTGTGTGGCTCGAATTCCCCAACACTGGAGTGGTGTGCACCATGGACCTGAGCCGCAGTGCCGAGTACGGCTACGACCAGCGCATTGAAGTGGCCGGAGAGCACGGCATGCTGCAGGTGCAGAACCCGAGCAAGACCGCCATGGTGCAGTCCACCAAGGCTGGCATCACGGCCGATACTCTGCTGCACTCGTTCCCGGAGCGATTCGGTGAGGCGTATCTGCTCGAACTTGACAGTTTCCTCGACGTCGTGCAGGGCAATGAGAACCCTCGTGTGCACTGGGGCGCCTCCCGCATGAATACCATCGTCGCCGAGGCCGCTTGCATTGCAGCTGTTGAAAAGAAGGTCGTCACTATCAAGTATGGCAAGACGAAGCAAACGTCGCCCCAAGCCGACCCCATTCTAGAGTGCGAGTACGAGTTCTAGACGCACACAATGCTCATGTCCATAAAGCTAAAGGTAGCTTTGAGTACATGTTGAACAACGATCTAACCGCGTGAAAATCTTTATCCCTCGAACAAATTCACTGCCACAGTTTAGAGACCAGCCATCGAAGTGCACAACTGCATAAACCAAGAGCAAGCTAGTCAATGCAATCCACACCCGACCATCAAAAGTCCGTCTTGGCCCGTCGTCGTGTCAGACGTGGCGCCAGAATCCCTTCACTTCCAAATCGACCTAACTCCTCGAAATGGCTACACACGAGCCCCAGATCCGCCGTGCCAAGCGTGCGGACGTCCACGAGATCGCGGCAATGATCCAAGAGCTCGCCGACTTCGAGAAGGAATCAGACTCGAACAAGGCCACGCCCGACAAGTTACTGGAGACCGTCAACTTCACGGACGATGTCTCTCCGGAGCACATGCCAGGGTTTCCGCTGGCTGGATCTCCGAGCCGCAAAGTTGCTCATTGCTTTGTACTAACAATCGGGGATGAGGTCGCGGGCATGGCGCTCTTTTTCTACAACTACAGCACGTGGCTGGCATCACCGGGTGTGTACCTCGAGGATCTCTACGTGAGACCAGCTTTTCGTCGTCGAGGACTGGCCACGCTCCTGTTCGGCGCGCTGGCCGAAGAAGCGCAGCTCATCAGTGAAGGCGAGGGACGACTGGAGTGGTGGTGTCTGCGATGGAATGAAGGCGCGCTCAAGTTCTACGAGTGCATCGGCGGCATGCGCATGGAGGAGTGGGTCAGCATCCGCGTCGCTGGCGGAGACAAGCTGGAGCAGCTAAAGCAGCTCGCCAACGACGTTCGCGCCAAGAACAGTAAGTAAGACGCTGACAAGCGTAGAATACGTCTCCAACGAGTGTTCATGTTTCTCAACAGTACTCAATCACGTTTGCCGTGTTAATGCTCCATCTCCAATTGCGAACTTGAATTTTGAACTGCCGGCTAGTGAGGACGCCGCAGGTGGTTGGTCGACTCGGAGAATTCCCCCTCTTGGACGCGCAGGAAGAAGACAAACACGAAGAAGAGCAGTACGTAGAAAACGCACTGCAGCGACGCCCAGTTCACTCGACACCACAAATGCCATTGCCGAAGTCGTGTTCGCAGCTCTGCCGACCGCGCACTTACCCTTCTTCGTCCACACGCTACTCGGCGTCGACAACTCGACACATTTCGTACCCTGTCACGAACACCAATTGATCCCTTTCAGCTCTCGTAGCGTTCAATTATCTAGATGTTTAGAACCACTCACCTCCATACTCTCAAGGTTTCCCCCCAAGTAGAACCAGTTTGTACCAGCTCGTCCTCCCCACGTGTAAACGGCACTTGACTATTTTCCACTTGTGCCGAGTTCTGCCATGAAATTTGCGTTTCGGGGGCAGATTTTCGCTCCCAAACCGCCAATTTATTGTCTTCAGCAGCAACGACGATTCGGGTATCTTGCTCATTCATTGGGGCGGACGGGGAAGAGGCCGAAGCTAAAGCTGCCAACGCCTCCTCGAGCGCCCGGTTCGGAGTCACGGAAAACGGCCCCAAGAGCAGCGACGAGCGGCACATTGGGCAGGCGTCGACCTGACGCAGCGCCGCATCCAGACACGGGCGGCAGAAGCTCTGGCCGCAGCAGGACGCGAGCACGGGTCGCTCGAAGCCGCCCAAGCAGATTGGGCAGTGCCAGCCGTCACTGATCGCCATTTTCCACCCAAAATCCGAAAAAACACTCAAAATGTCGGGTTATTATTTACGGGACAACTTCAACTTGCCGTTGTGCAGAGGAATTATATCGGAGTAGATGGCCTCAATTTTACCAATTACCAATAGGTCGCACCGGCAAGGGCCTGTGTGAACTTCTACACGATGGGGGGCAGAGCAGATGACATGCGTGGGGTGGGCGATCACATTCGGATCAAGCCGCTGCCGACCTATCGCTTTCTAGTGGCACGTTATACGGGCCAACGTCTTCGATGGAGATGACATTTTGGACAGTCACGCTCGTAGCAGTGGATGCGGAATGACAGCAATCCAGTCGCACTCTGCGTGTAAATTCGTTGGTGCACAAGCTAACAAATAGAGCCTGTCTGATTCGGACGAACCTCTATGCCAATAACTCTAGCAGTTTTTTTCATTCGTCTGGCACCTTCGTGCGAGGTTCATCGACTCTGCCACTCGCACGATCAAAATAGCGCTGTCGATGGCCTAGCTTAGACGAAAACGAGCGTGTCTTTAGCCCACCCTTGGTGCATGAAGTCTGAAGCTGAAGGACAGCGCTTTTCCTATAATACTCGGCTGCGTTTTCCGTAGGACTCTGAGCTGTACTCTCGCCGTCAACGGTAGCGCTTCCTGCAGCAAGTTGTCGACCCAAGAAACAGAAGACAATTTGTCAACTACGAAGGCGTCAGCTGAGCGAATCAATACATGTGGAGCTGGTTTCATAGCGTCCAGTTTTGCTGGTTTTGCTGCCACGGATAACTGTACGACGAACAGGAATTTATTTATTATTTTATTGGGAGCGAATCAATCGAATCAAGTTCGAAATGTTTGTCCGTCTTCGGTGCAATATCGCGGGGGAAACCAACGCTGGTCCTCGCTATTCACCACCAAAGCGAATTCGAGTTCCATTCGGTCTGACCGCCAAATTCACGATGGCAGCGCTTACAACCTGTGTGAGATCCTCCAAGGTATATAATATATATCTTGGAGGATCTCACACATATTATGTGTGCGTTAGTGCATTGGTTAGGCGGTACTGACATCGACTTCACTGTAAGCAGATCGCCGCTAAACAATCCGATGGTCTCCGAAAGCGCAGGTCAGGGAATCACATCTGATTTCGTGTCCACCGAGCTGGGATATGAGATGTCACGCTGCACTTCTCGTCGCCGTGAACTACGTGATTATGAAAAGCTCACCATGCTCGTGCTGCTGCAGTCTCGAGCTTGATCTCGCTCGCCAAGATGCGATCGAGCAGTGGGAGTTCCGCCTCCCCGACTCCGAGCCTCGACAGCGAAGACAGTGCCACCGGCAGATACTCGGCACCGACGCAAAGTTTTAGCTCGCGGACTCATTCCAGGCGGTGCGGCTTCCCGGAGTGCCAGAAGACAGCCAAGCGCGGCGGGCTCTGCATCTCGCACGGTGGAGGCAAAAAATGCTCGGTTGAGGGCTGCAACACCAGTGTAGTGAGTCGAGGGTTCTGCGTCGCCCACGGCGGTGGCAAGCGGTGCCAAACCCCAGCCTGCACCAAAAGTGCACAGACCGGCGGGTTCTGCTGGATCCACGGCGGCGGCAAGAAGTGCGGCTACCAAGGCTGCAAGAAGCGAGCGCAGAGCGGTGGCGCCTGCATTTCACACGGTGCGTGAAGCCTTTGAAGCTGTTTTGCAAACCACCGCTACCGGGCTAACGAGTTTCTTGTTGTGGTCTTCAGGTGGAGGCAAGCGATGTCGGATGGAAGGATGCAACAAGGTGGTGCAGTACGACGGACTCTGCGTGGGCCACGGTGGCTACAGGAAGTGCCTCTCGGTGAACTGCGACAAGCGTGCACTCGCCAACAGCTATTGCCAGGCTCACGGCGGCAACTCCATCTGTTGCGTCGGCGATTGCCGCAAACGCGCCGTCCGCGGTGGCATTTGCTCCGAGCACAAGGCTCAGATGCCGTTCCACGCCGCCAGAGCCAGCACGACATTCGCGCGCTGCAGACCCTCAATCGAGCCGCCGAAGACGCCTGTTAAGCTTGAACCTACCGAGTTGGCACGTCCTCGATCAGACCAATACGAGAAGTACCCGTCGCCAACCAGTAAGGCGTCTCCGGAACTCCCCGGGCCCTCGACGTACAACAGCACGAAGATCCCAATGGACTCGGACTCACACCTTCCCGACGAGCACATCCTGTCGCCACCTCAATACGTTCGAAGAGGGCCCTCGTCCCGGTCGAGTTTGGACGGCGCGAGCACGATGATCACTCCTATTTCCAGACACTTCAATCCCGGCGAGCAATGCGCTTCATATAGTCCGACGCGCCAGAACCTCCCAGTGTTGCCGAGTTTCCAATCGCTACAGAGGGACTGCTCCTGGTCGGAGGGATCGGAAATGGACTGGTCCAGTTGGGGAGCAACACCCAACCCGAAGGTGAAAGACTCGCCGAGTCAAGTATTTTCAGGGTCAATCCAGTCGAGAGCCGATGAGTTTGTCGTGTCATTGGGCAGGCCCTTCGCACACACATGCAATGTGGCAAAGTGCTCGCGACACGCCAAGCGCAACGGACTGTGTCTACTGCATAGCATCGTATTGCCGCCTAATTAAAAATTAGTTATCGAAATGTGAGTTATCCTAAAACCTAATTCCGTCTACAAACTTCACCTGCTGGCCGGCTAGCTCTGAACGTCCAAGCGTCTCCGACACAACAGCAATTAACAAAGTTTGCCTGAAAATCAATAACACCCGAAGGTACTTATGAGGTTGGGATCAGTTTGGTTTATGGACGGCATTGTAACAAGGTATAAAATGTCCCGACCATCTCAGCGAAAGCTGTTTGAA
>AWVV02001519.1:0-25309 GCA_000500205.2 Phytophthora lateralis | reverse complement strand
TCCAGATTGCCAGGAACACGCCCAACCGACAGGATGGCGGGCAGTTTGGACGAGTTCGGATCGGACAGCGCATCGGGGCCTTTATACTCTGGTCGCTCTGTGTAGACGTTCATGTTTTCACGCTCCCTAGCCAGCTTCCAGCGTTTAAAGTCGACTTTACGGCCATTTTTAAAGAACGGCACGTCGCGCTCGAAGTTGGCTTGAATGAGCGTGCGTCCAAGTTGGAGGAGTTGGGCCTTCTCCTCGCCAGAAAGCGAGAGCGCCGGGAACGGGTTGATGGTGAATCGCTCGCGAGTCATTCTTGATTGAAGTTGGAGACTTTGCAATGGCGAGAAGCCGATTCACAGCGCGAGGACAAATGACGAATGAGACCTGAGCGCGACCTGATCCTTGATCCGTGGGCCTGGGGACCTGAGCTTCGATTACTATGCAATCGACGTTCCGGCGACGCGCGAGAAAGGGAAACAGTATGGTATGCTTGCCCAAAGAGCAACCATGAGTCAAAAACCTCCTGCTGCGGCACAGAAGGCGAAGCACTACGTGGATTCGCAAAGCCTTGGAGCATGTGGGCGAGTCCAAGCAAAACACTATCACTCGTTCCTGTTCGCGACTTGCGCGTCCCGTGATGCTGCATAAGACGAACTCGAAATAGCCGACAGCAGGCACTGCCGTGTTGCTCGGTACGAACTGCTGGCGGTGGTAGATCAACGGATTCGCAATGACCAGCTGCCTGGCACTCTCCTCGCTGTGACCAAGATGTGATGAACGCAGATGTATCGTCAAGCGCAAATGAAAACTTTTACTATTGATACTGCTTGTCGATATTTGCAGATCCACTTTACTGTAGATATATATCCTCATGATAATTAACCTGCCAAGAGCAAAGCAAACGTGCGGGACCTTGTGTAGGTGAACTGCGTTGTGTTTGTCAAGCGTGCGCAGGCCGAACACGTCGGGCGTGTACTCCAGCGTAGTATGTTGACAATTACCAGGTCTTGAAACTTGGTCTCGATGTTTTCTAGCGTGTCCACTTGCTATCTCCAGTACCCTCACCTGATCACCAGCTACATGAACGTGAGGGCGGACACGCAGATGAAGGAGATGCTGGTCGACCGACTACGCTTCATGACGACGCAGGCACGAGGCCACCGGCGTCCTACTGCTGCTCTACTTCATCCCGTCGGGGTACCTAGTCGACGACGTGCTGATCTACATCAACCTACGCGCGACCTACTTCCTTATGCTGCAATCCTGCCTCGTGGTCACTGGGGTGCTACATCCGAGGATCTTCAAGATATTGGGCTCTCAAGACCCCAATGAGGACCACCCCAGCTTCATGGCGTCTGGTGCAGATGCCCAGCAACACAGTTGCAGCAGTATACAATGAAGTTCTGCTCAAGAAGCAAGCCTTCATCCAGGTGAACCTGCACAAGGTCTTCGTGTTCATCGACTCCATCACGTGTACCTCGCTCTAGGACTCACGAGACAAACGGCACAAGAGGCTCTTTATCGCGGTCAATTTTAGTGTGTTCTTGGCTTGGTTCGATGTGAGATCAACAACTATATTTTGTTTTTCAAGTGCCGTACGAAGACATGCCAACTTCAACTAAAGTTGCCTTTTATCATCACTATCTGGAGGTATTTAATAACGATTTCCCGCCGCAACAAATAGGTATCCCCCTAATTAGTAATTGAGTCACTATCGGATCCTCAACATGGTCGACGCAGCCGACGCGCGGCCGACGCGGCCTCCGTTGCTTGTGCCTTCCCCGTCGAGCGCGGGTCTCAACAGCGAGCGCAGTCGCCACGCGCGCAAGGTCACACGCGACATCGCGGCGCTCGACTTCCTGCAGAGCATCCCCATGCGCTCCGAGGCTGCAGCGGTCGATGCCGACGCTGCGCCGTCCGAAGCCGAGACGTCCACGCACGATGGCGCCAGCACCGCCAACGCCGGCCCAACAACCGGCGGTACAGAACCAGAGCCACTAGCAGGTCGGAGGCTGCCGGGGATGGCGGCCACACTCGTCCACGTGCCGCCGCTCTTCCGCTACCGCTTCACGACGAAGTTCCCAGCGGCGTCAGCCGTCGTGCGTCGCTGGGAGGGGGTTACGGCCCAGCAAGGGCTGCAAGACGCCCGTCTCTTCTTCTCCAGAGGCTGCGGCTACCCACTTGCCACGTCCACCATCCTCAACGTACAGTTAGTTAACGATAGTGGATGTGTTGATGGTTTTCTGACTGTTGCTACTGTTGCTATTGCAGTACAATTGCAATGAGACGACGGCCAGGAGGGGGAGGTTCGCATCCTTGAGCAGCCTGGCGCTCGAGCGGCCGTCGCCGACCCACTACGACTGGCGAGGCACGTCCTACTTCCGCCTGCTGCACGCGACGTGGTCCAGTTGCGACTCGGATCGAGACCGGGAGGACGCCCACCCGGAGCGGGTCCCGTACTCAGCCAACTTCCTGGACGACCCCGAGTTCCGACAGGGCCGACACCGACATGTGGTGCGAGGAGACAAGAGCCTCGGCCCCATCGTGTCGAGCATTTTGCTATTCGTCAAGCCCCACGAGCTCAAGGACGAGCTGAACCAGAAGTTCCAGGAGAAACACGCATGGTGGCTGCAGGACCCGTCACTCTCGCTCAGTAAGCTGCGGCATCTCAAGAGGGAGACGCTCCTGTGCAGCCAGAGACTGGACCTCGAAGTCGCCACCGTGGCGCTCGCCTGCGTGCTCTTCGAGAAGCTCGTGCTGCAGCACTACGTGACCAAGGTGAACCGCAAGCTTTACATGGCCGTGTGCTTCCTGCTGGCCGTCAAGTTCAACGAGCCGTGCGCTTCGGACGAGCGGAAACGTGTCATCCGCCAGTTGCTGGAGGATATTGACCGAGTTCACGCTCTCCCGTCACGCGACGTGCTCACGGCCGAGTTCACAGTGTACACGCAGCTCTCGTTCAACCTTCACGTCCCGATAGCGGAAGTGCACCCGCACTTTGTTCGACTGCTCAAGCTCGTTGAGAGCAACCCGCGTAAGTATCTGGACGATGATGTCTTCACAGCGTACTCGGCGCTGTTGGCCATGGAGGAGCAGGCGGAGAACCTCGGCATGGTGCTGTCCGACCCCTTGGATGGGTTTGATGAGGCCACTGACGGCGAGGCCCGGCTGAGTGATGAAGAGGACGATGAAAGTGGCAAGGACAAAGGCAGAAAACGGAAGAACTCGGGTGGAGGAAGCAAGGGCTCGGCAGATGATCCATCCATGTTTCCTTGGCACAATGTGTCCTTTACACAGTGGTGGAGGAAGCGACGCAACTCGAGAGAGCGACACGAGTCTCCCCCACCTACGACACCACTGGTGATATGACTGGAGGCCTAATTACTTCTCTCTTATGCCACTTACTATCCTTTACTCAAAGCCAAGGAGTAGATTTTCCGTGCCTTCTCCGTAGACTCGGACGCGCTCGAAGAGGACGTCCACGATCTCAGCGCGGACGTTGTGAGGAACTGTAACGGCCATCTCGGGGTCGCTAGGCAGAGCGATCCCCAAGCGTACCGCTTTCCTGCTTTCCTGAAGAAAAGTTTGCATTTCAGTCCAGGTAACGTACACGGTTTGCTGCTGCTGTTCCGTGTCGCTATTGAACACCTCCACTCGGAAGAGCTGCTGTCGAGGAACGAGAAAGATGGAGACGAAGAAGGATACATACTGGATCGACCGCACACCCTGGTACCAGAGCTCCTGGTTTTGGAGCGATGAACCTGGTGCCGTTGCAGGCGCAGCCATTGCTGTTGGAACAACAGGTTCCATTGCTGGAGCGTGATGAGATGCTACTGCCGCTTGCATCGCTCTAAAGTCTTGTTCAAGTTGGGAGCCAGGATTCTCGGTGAGTATCTCTTCGTGAGCTTTCCACTCGTTCAAACGGCGAGCGGCAGTGTTCGTGCGGCGCTGACCAGTTTCTCGTTCAAGATCACTTACAAAGCGCTCTTTATGAGCACTGCCGCCCCCACGCGGACGTTCTGGTCGCATAGGCATCGGAACATTGGAGACGACTGCACTTTTCAGGACACGGGGCGTTTGGGGTGACATTACTGACACACGCGGAGAGGAAGTGTACGTGTTGTTGGATGACCGACGGAACTGCGGGAGCACAGTCTGCTGCTGGAGGTGTTGCTCCAACTTTTCAAGCTTGATCCTCAAGGCCTTACTTTCTTCACGAAGTCCCTCCACGTTGGCTGCCTGCGCGATTTCCATCTCTTTACGCTCATCAAGCAACCGTCGGTAGTACTCTTCGTTGAGTCGGAACTTGCAAGCCACATTTTCTCGGGCTTCTCTTTCGCGCGTGACTTCCAGCTCGAGGGCTAGCAGTTTTTCTTGCTCTGCGCTGAAGCCTCCGTTACGTGCTGCCGTCTCCAGTTTTTCAAACACCCGGGCCAAGGCCTTTTCCACTTCTTCTTGTCGAGTAAGCAGCTCCACTTCAGCGAAGCTCATGAACTCACGATGAGAGCAGAGTGCCAGGTCGATCGCGCATTCCGTGTCGGCTGTGGCTCGTGTGACTGCGTCTGCCATCCACTTGGCGTAAGGCGCTTTTGCGAATGGAGGAGGGACATACGCGTCGTCTTTTGCCGCCTGCTCGAGAGACTGCACCAAGAACTCCTTCAATGCCTTGAGCTCCTTCACGCAAGCGAGTACAGTTTGTGTGACGTCGGTAAAAACTTCGGACGTGTTGCCAGCCATACCTCGAGGTGTGGAGGATGATAAAGTCACTGCAGATGCGGAAGGTACTGCGCTTAGGATGTCTGTGGTCAAGCGAATCACCTTGTAAATCATACTGATTGCTGTCGTGTCGCGCTTTACAAACTTTTCCAACAGGTATGCTCGTGTCTGCGCCACTGACGTCGACATGGATACACCAGTATCGCTAGTCTTTTGATGGGATTCGTTCTCGACATGCACGAACGCAGCAAGCTCCAGTTGTTGAGCCTGCTTCTGCAGCTCATACGCTATTCGTTTTTCGTGTTCCTTCGCAGCTTCTTCCAGAGCTTCTGCATGTGTAGCTGATGCTAGAGCCACGGCTCTGTCGCGAGCTTTGGCGATCTCCTCCAGTGCGCGATCATGACTTTCAGCTGTTCGTTTTACAACCTCCTCGTGCTGTCGGGTCAAGTCTCGGCGCTTGTCTTCCTCTTCTAGGAGCATTCGGCCCCATTCGCGTTGAGAAGCGTACGCCGTCTCCTGCCACGCCATCAGTGAAGATTCCAGTCGTTCAACTTTGGCAGTCAACGAGGCAATCACACAGCCATCAGAAGCAATCTGCCGAGACAGCTGCTGCTCCATGTCTTCCTGCAGCAGTTGATTAGCTTCACGAGCTTGGATCTCTGTGCGCAAGAGTCTGCGATAAACCAGGAGTCTAAACGATGAAGAAAAGGGCGTTGTGAGACTTGCAGCGTCTTCGGACAACTCGTCGCTGGAACAAAGCTTGTTTTCTGCTAGAAATCGCAGTTCTTCTTCCAGTTCGGTAGCCAGAATAGCAAGTTGTTCTCGTGTCTGCACGAATTGCTCATAAATGTCCATGGGGGTTCCAAAAGCAGAGACACCGTGGGAATCAAGGAATGCCTTCTCTCTCTCCAGCACCACCTCACGCTCCATCTTCTCTTCGATCAGAGAGTTTTGGCCCGCGAGAAGAGTCCCGTAGACTGCAAGCCGTGACTGGTGCGGCTCGTGAAGGTCGAAAGCGAGGTTGCTAATCTGCAAGAATGCGTCCTCTTGTGCGAGATCCTCCTCGTGTTGCCGCAGCTTTGCTAGTGAAGCAACAAGCCGATGGAACATTTCCAGCCGAATTGAAGACATTGTTGAACTCGTTGGAACCATGTCATCTTGAACATTCGCACCATGCTGAGAGAGCAAGTGGTTAACCTGCAAAAACTCGTGTTCGCGCGTGGCGCAGTCCTCCACTGTTTGCTTTTCGCCAAGCAATTGTGCGATTTTATCGCGAAGCTGCTGGTAGACTTGAATGCGTGAAAATGATCCACCAGCGGCGTCACCGACGCCCAGAACCAAAGAGAAAACCTCAGTCGACTGCAGAAAACTTCGTTCTTCCGCTAGCGCATTTTCCAGTTCTTGTTTGACTTGTGCTAACTCCCTCTCGACACTCTCGAGTTTCTCGCTTAACCGCTGCGTTTCTGCAGTCAAAGAAGACTCCAGTGTGTTTGTCTCTGCCTTTAGTAAATCCTCCGTGGCTGAGGTTTCCAGAGCACTCTTCTGCAAGCGCAGACACTCTACATTTTCCAGCAATTGGTTGTAGATATCGATACGCGTACTAGCCGATAAAGGCGCGTCCTTGTCGACACTGCCATACTCGGACAGAAGACCATGGTGGCACAAGAAGGCTGCTTCGGTTTCTGTGTCAGTTCTTCGTCGCTGAGCTTCCTCACAAGCACGCTGCTGCTGCTTAATGAGAGTCTGCAATAGCTCAACTCGTGTCGATGATGGAGGCTGAGAGGGTTCAGGCTGCAAAGTAGCGAGTTCTAGCAGCAGCGTGTCCTCTTTGGATGCTTCCTCCACTAGATGGTCTTTAATATGTTTCATCTGCTTCAAGTCACTTTCCACGCGCGCTTTGTCCAGCGCCAAGTTGGTGTTGTCACTAGTCAAAGTTTCGACTTGTGCCAGAATTCCTTTCATGCGGTCCTTGAGATCAGCGACGGATCTCACCGAATCTGGTTCTGGAAGCTCTCGCTTCATCCACGCGAGCATACCATTGTAGCTCTGTAAATCTTCAACGACAGAATCCATCTCGTTCAATACCCCATCGACCCCATCACTAGCTTGTTCAGTCTCACTTAACTGGTCACCATCTTGTGGCTCAACCTTCGCCTTGTCGATGCCCTTCTCAAAACACACAGACGACTCACGTAGCTGCTTCGCTTGCCGAAGAACTTCCTGCGCTCCAATTAAAAAGAGTGCCAATTCATCCACAGGGTTCTGCAGCCCAAGCAGCTCTTTGCTCTGCTCTACCAGCATCACCCGTTCGTTAATCCCCTGCACGAGTGTCTCGATATTGGTTGCTGCAGGTGAATTATTCTCTCTGCCCGACCGACCTCCATCTACTTTGACCTGCTGTAGGAAATAGTCATAGTCCTGAAGGTGTCGTGCCATATCTCCGATTGAGGCTAGCACGGGGCGTGACAGCGACTCGATGGAGCCGATATCGCTGTTTGATGCCCCACCGAGTGATGTCGCCGACTCCGAAGGGTTTGATCCTCCCCAATACGAATCCGGGAGGGAGCGACAAGTCATTTGGTCTGCATCTTGACTAAAGTTTGTCTGGAAAAGTGTCAGCCGTGCGGCCATTCTCTCGAGCAGAGCTACACCTTCCAGGAGCGAAACCAGTTCTTGCCCAGGGTCTTTCATCTTGAACAGCCTCCGTGACAACGACAGCAAAGCGCAATGTTCCCGCACTAGACGGCTAATCTCCGTCCCCACGCTAAACGTATGGCTGTATGCCGAGCCCTGCCTTGACTTGGCCACCCAGCGAGCGGTTTGAGATATTAGGCGATGGTGGTCACTCATGACTAGTGAGATGTCCATTAACGAATCTGCTAGGAACGGTGAGGGCGAGCGCGATGGCACATTTTCAGTAGATGGAGAGAAGAACGCTTCTCGCTGCTTCTCACCCTCTTCATTGGAGCGCTCGCATACATTTAAGTCTTGCATCTCGTCGTCCACAGCTAGCTCAACTTCGATTTGAAGCTCCTCCAGAGTTGAAGTGGGTGATGGAGTTCGTGTTAGGGCTCGCAGGGCTTCCAGACTGGACCTGCTGTTTTCGTTGCTTGCCGGTTCGCCATCGCTCTTGCTTTCGTCACTGAGGATGTTTTGTGCGAAGTCTGCCATGAGACGCAGTTCCTCCACGAAAGCGAAAACTGCTGTGACCTTGTTTTCGATTGTAGGTGGCGGATCAGCAGCAGTCGGCCGGCGGCGGGGACTGCCAAGCTTCGGTTGCAGCAACTCGAAATGGTGTACGATCTTCATGAGCTGCTGAATCGCATCCACCACTTCATCAGGATAGAAAACCTCGTCGGGTGAAAACTGAAGTGCATCCTTGCAACGCTGAATGAAATCTGCAGCTTCTTGTCTAGAAGCGAGGATCTCTGCACTGTGCAGGTAGTTGCCAGCTGCCAACGCTGGTTCATTATCATCGCTGGTTTCGGAATCGTCAAGTCTCTTGTATAATGCTTCCCATTCATCGAATAGAATCGTCAAGTCCTCAAGTCGCACAAACCTGTCGCTTCGTGTCACTTGCCGGGCGCGAGCGAGAACTTGATCGATGGCAATGAATGCCTGCCCCACGTCCTCCATGCTCTGAATATCGTCCTTCAGACAGCTGCATTTGGCATCCAGCATGAGCTTTTTGTGTTCTTTGAACGTATCAACCACCTGCCGACTGCGAATCAAAGCATTCTCCAATTCTATGGGGATGGCAAGCGTCGCAAAGAGGTCGCTAAGGTTGTCTAGCAACTGCACCCATGCGTCCGTGCTCATATCCTCCGTCTTAATAGATTTGTCGTCCGTAGAAATAAAGACCTGGCCTACGTGAAGCTTTAGGCAACTAAGCTCCGACTTCAGGGCTGTAACTTTCTCGGACGGAGAAACTTTTGGATCGGTATCACCAAGCGTAGCAACCACACGATCGTGCTCGTGTAAGAGCTCACGAACATTGTCTACACTAGCCACAGCGTTGTCCGATTCTGGATTCCCGTCTGGACCTGGTAGGGCTACACCTCGATAGCACCGCATTGCGAAGAAGCCCATCAAACACTCCAGTAGGTCGCTCTCTTCTTCTAGTGCAAACCCCGATAGACCATTCAACTCGACGTGATAGACCTCCATCAAGTGTGTCTCTAACTGCTGGCGAATCAAAGCAACAAATTGTTCGCTGGATCGTGTACTTTTGGTTGTCGCCATCAGGAGATTGAGCTCTGCATGAAGCAAAGAAAGACGTAAGTGCATCTACCTTTAACCAAGCAGTCTTTAAGCCCAACCTACCTTTGCGGACGTTGTCGATTGTTGCGTTCTTCGCCGCTACATCAGCTTCACGCCCCAATATCTCCTGGTTTGTATGCTGTAACTGCGTCTGCAGTTTGCTGATCTCCACTTTCAAAGCCACCACAACATCCGCAACATTTTCCAGAGTCTCGGACTTGTTGCTCAACTCTCCTCGGACAGCAGCTAAAGCGGCTGCATGCTGCGCTTCCTCAACTCGGGATCTCTCAAGCAGCTCATTCACTTTCGCCAGATGTTCCTCTGTGAGACGCAGACGCAGAAGCTCTGTGTTTTGAGCGAAAGTCTCATGGAGTTCGTCCACCGTCTTCTTGTGGTCTGCGATGATCTGCTCATATCGTTCATCAGTAAGTTGGCGAGCAGCTTCAGTCTCTGATTCGTGCCTCTGGATCGCGTCCTTGACGGATTGAACGTGCTCTGCCTCCATCTTCTCAACGTTTTCGGTCATTTGAGCGAGTTCTACTTCCATTTGACAATTTTGCGATTGAATCGCGGCGAGTTGTACGCTATAGGACCGCTCGACTTGTGTCGCGTGTTCCTTCATCGAAACAATTTCTTGTTGGTGTACTATGCGGATTGTCATCATTTCCAAGGAGTGTGCGCAGACTGCACGCACTTGTTCATCTGCAGTCTGCCGCAGGAGAAGTTGTTGCTGACTCGCAGCACGAGTCTTTGCTTGCTGCTGTACACGCACCTGTCGATTTTCGATATCGACGTTACGGGAAACTGTGCGCTCTGTGCTGCTCGTATCTGCAAAGTTCGCATCGATCTCCTTGAGCTTTACTGCGTACTCTTTCTGCAAAAGACCGAAGCCATCGCATTGTTCAGCTCTCAATTGATTCACGTAGTTTCGATGAGCTTCAAGGAGCTGATCCACTTTACCGCGATGGTCCTCTTTCAGCCGCATGACTTCAGAGTCACGATTGCCTTCCAACCGTGCAACTTCATCAACGCGGTTCTTTTCGAGGCGAACAATTTCGCTACGATGATCTCCTAGCAGCTTTGCAATCTGGCTGAGATGCTCTTCTGACAGCGTCGAGAACTGGCGAAGGCGTTCTTCTATCAGTTGAGAGACTTGACCCTGATGAGCTTCAGTTAGCCTCGCAACTTCGTTCTTGCGATCTCCCTCAAGTCGAGTGACTTGACTACGATGCTCTTCAGCCTGCTCAGTGCTGGGATTAAGCCGATCGCCTGTAAGTCCAGATATCTGAAGGCTGTGATCGTCTGTCAATCGGCCGACTTCAACTTGGTGGGTTTCCTTGAGTACAGCAATTTCACTGCGCTGCTCTTCAACCAGAACTGCAACCTCTGTATGATGGCCTTCTGTGAGCTGAGCGATTTGGCTGCGGTGAGCCTCAGTCAATCGAGCAACTTCGTTATCACGGTCATCCTTCAGTCTAGCAACTTCGGTACGATGGTCTTCGATCTGCTCGGTGATTTGGCTAAGCCGATCTACAGTCAGCTCTGAAACCTGGTAGTGAAGATCATCTGTGAGCCGATTGATCTCGTCTCGGTGACTTTCCTTTAGTTGAGCCATGTCACCACGATGATCCTCCGATAGACGAACAATCTCGCTACGATGGGTTTCTGTCAGTTGAGCGACTTTACTTCGATGCTCTTCCTTCAGCTGAACAATTTGAGCAGATAGCTGAGCAACCTCCGTTTGATACTCTTCGGTCAGTTGGTTCATGTCGCTAAGATGGTCTTCCTTCAACTGGGTAACGTGGGCCATATTGTCCAAGATCAACTGGCTGGTCTGGTAGAGGTGCTCCTCCTTCAACTGTGTGACGAGCGTAGTGTTGGCCAGGGTTAGTTTAGAAACGTGGTTGCCATTATCTTCAGTCAGTTGAGCAAGCTGTGCACGGTGGCTCTCAATCAGCCGGACAGCTTCACTGCGATGACCATTAGTCAACTGCACAACTTGGTTATCGTGCTGCATCATCAACAGGTCAATTTCTTGGCGCTGAATAGCAAGAGTCTGCTGCAATGCCTCGCATTCCTTGGATTGTCTCCCCAGGTTTTCTTCTAGTGACTGGACCGTGCTCAGGTGCTCTTGATTCTCTCTCTCATGTTGACTGTTCAAAGAGGTAAACTGTACTTGAAGCTCAGTGTGCGAGTTGGCCAGCGTATCAAGAGCACTTTTGATCTTCCGCGTGTCTGCAGTCTGCTCGCCCAAGTTTTCCTGCAAGTAAGCGAGTTCCTTCTTCTTTTCGTTCAGAGCATGCTGCAGGTCGCCTAGTTCACTGGCAGCGCGAGCGCCCTCTTTTCGCAGTCCTGCCACTTTTTCCTGGAGACTCTCGGCGTCACTCACGACCTTCATCTTCTCGTGTCCAAGCGAGAGAACCAATTGCTCTTTCTCGATGCGAAGGCTTGAGAGACTCGACTCAATGTTCTCGTTACGCCGCCTCAGTTCCTCCTTACTGCACGTCAGTCGATGCGCATTGCTCATGGCGTCCTCAACCTCCATCCGTGACATTTCCAACTCGTGTCGTGCCTCTTCCTCACATTTGTGAAGCTGCTCGTTGAGCCGTGCGAGTTCTTGTACCTTGTCTTCAATACGCTTATTTTTCAGCTGGACATCTTCATTTGCAGCACAAAGTAGTCGATCCGTATCCCCATACTTCCTCAAAGTATCTTTAAGAGTCTCGACTACCGCCTCAAGTTGCTGTTTCTCGTTTGTCACAGTCTCCAGTTTCAATGAGGTCTTACTCAACCGCTTTTCAACCCCTCTCAAGTGTTGAATCATGTCTTTCGCCGCCGACAGTTCCAGCATGTGAAGGTGCTTCTCCGATCGCATGCGTTCATCTTTTTGAGCAGAGATATCCTCTATCAGCTTCTGGCACTGACCTTGAATCTCTTCTACTTGCATGGCGTGGAGCTCCACTTGCTCGTGAAGTGTGTGGGACAAATGCGTCAAGTTGTTGAATTGGATTTGCAGTCGCTGCTTCTCCGTTGAGATCATCTGCTTCTCTCGTGTCGTGACCACAAGTTCCTGCTCTTTGCCCAACAATTCATCACAAACTTTCTTCATCTCTTCGGCTGCTTGCATAGCTTCTAGTCGTAGCAACTCAATGCGGCGCTGAGCCTCCTCTCCCTGTCGCTGAGCAAACGCAAGCGATTCTTCCAACCTCTCGATCGTTTGTTGACAGAAATTGTTCTTCTGCTTCAAGTCACTTTGAGTGCCGCGGAGACGACGGATTTCTCCGTTTTTCAGCTCAATTTCGCCATCCGTGTGCTCCAACTGCAACTTCATGTCCATTTGCATGCGCTTCATCTCCAAGCGCATGTTTTCCATGTTGAGCCGCATACTCTCCATTTTCAACTCTGTGTTTTCGAGCATCCCTTCCTTCTCGTGCATTGATTCCTCCACCATGGACAGCTTACCTGACTCCAAACGTAAAGCATTCCTCGTAGCTTCCAGCTCTTTCGCTTTCGAGGACAACGTTTCCGTGGTCAGATCCAGTATCTCAGTTTTCGTGTTCACCGTTTGAACGGTATCCAGCAGAGCATTGCGCAGTTTCTCGACCTCATCATCGCGACTTTTAATGACAAACGTGAGCTCCAGAATCGTGTTCGCCTTGACCTGGAGGTCTCCTTCGGCCACCTTCAGTGCGCGGTTAACATCATCAAGCATTGCGTCTTTGTCCACGTTCAGTTGACCGAGACGCCAAGTTTCGCTCTCCAGCTCGCAGAGTGCCATGTTCCTCTGCTCGACGAGCTCCAGAGATTGCTCAGCATACCGTTTATGGTGATCTTTTAAAGAAATCTCGCTGGCTTCCAGCATATCGATACGCCCTTGTCTGATTTCCAGTTCACCATCTTTTTCGCGTATTGTATCCTCGGTTTGCTTGCTTTGCTCTCGCATAGACATCTCCAAAGCCAACACTCTCGACGAATGCGCCTCCCGTAGCTGTACAACTTGCGTTTCGTGAAGCTTTGCATTGTTGTCGTGCTCTTCTCTACTAGCCTGCTTGAAAGCTTCGAGCTCAGTTTCGTACTGAAGAATCAAGGCATCTTTTTCTCGTACTCGATCATTCTGCAGAGATGCCAGGTCCGATTCGTACTTGGTAGTCAGAGCTTCTCTAGCCTGCGCTGCTTCCTTCTCGTTGCGAGCCGTTTCTGCTGCATGCCCTTCAGACATGGACCTCAATCTGTCCTCATAGGACGATATCGTCTGTGAAATATCCAGAGCAGCCGCCGTCCGAAGGTCTTCAATCTCGGAGGCGTGTGTTTGTAGCAGCAAGATCTTCTCACCCTGCGACGTCGCTTTCAGAACCTCAAGCTCTGACGTATACCGTCGATGCAGCTCTTGAATGCGCGTGGCGTAATTTGTCCTGGTAGCGTCAAGCTCCTCACGTAAAGCTTTTGTTTCACGGACCCGACGACTTTCCGTTCGTGTGGACTGGTCAATCTCGAGCATCCGCAGCCGTGCAATTTCCTCTGAAGCCTTTTCAAGCAGCTGGGCACGTTCTTTCACGTAGAAACCCTTCAGCTTTTCAAGAGCTTCGTCGCTTTGCCCTCGGAGTTCCTGCAGCTCTCGCGCTGATCTGTCACTCAATGCGGCAAGATTCGCAGCTGAGTTCTGCTTGAGCGTCAGGATCTCAGTAGTCAAGGACCTTTTCACGGATGTTAGTTCTTCTGATGTAGTGCTCTGAAGATGTGCATATTCTGCTTGTGAACGTCCTTGCAGCTCTTGATACGCTGACCGCGTGTTTGCTCGGAGATCTTCAAGCTCTTTCTCTGCTTTTGCCTGAAGTGCTTCGATTTCAGCCCGAGCTAATCGCTCTTGCTGCTCTCGTTCTGCTCGATTTGACTCGTGAAGCGTCTGCATCTCAGACTCTGAAGTCTGCCGAAGCTCTCGTAGTTCGTCCAAGTAGGTCTTTTCTATTTGATTGTACTTGTCCTCCAGCTTCGCCACTTTGTCATGGAAAACACTTTCTGCCTCTTGAGACCCACGTTCGTGCGTTTGGATCAGCTCATTCTTCTCGGCAGCATGAGCCTCCGATAGAGCTACCATTTCATTTGTGTTACTACTCATTGCGGCTTCGAATTGATTTTCCCTACAGCAAACAACATCAGTAGTGAGCGTAAGGTATTATTTCAAAGGGGGTAGAACAATCCCTACATCTCTTCTCTAGCGTTTTCGTGTTGCTGGTGAAGCGTAGCGATATCCGATGATAAACTCTCCAAGACTGAGCTGTAGGCAAAATAAATAACAGTTTAATGGTATGCCAAGCGCGAGGAAATAACGACCATAGCTCGACGTACGACGTCTGCTCGAATGCTTCAGAAATGTTGGGCAACTGGTTGTGCATGTGTTCCAGGTGCTGGTTCGCTGACGTAGAGATCTCGAAAAACTTGTCGTTGTTGGACGCAAGTTGCTCCATATCGACACGGTACCGCTCCTCGTTTGCACTGATGCTGTCTTCCACCGACTGAAGACGCAGCGGAGTGGGCACAACCACCGAGTGACCATCATAGCAACTGCTTTCTTCTGGTCCAGCAAAAAATGAAGCAGCCTGCGACCCCGTGGGAAGTTCCGGAGCGGCTCCTCGAGGGGTGCACCAAGCCGCTTTAGCTGAGGGTCCATCTATTTCGTCTCCGTGGAAGGTTGGCGAGTTGTCTTCACTGGTTGGGGTCTCTTTGTTTGACAGTCGTCGAGGTGGGAGCAGGATGGATAATGTGCCATTTTTTGTCGAATTGGCAGCAGGAGATTTCGGTGCCAAGTCTCCGCGGCGGTCGATTCGTGGTAGTACAGACGTTTGGACAGCTCCTGGTGGATGCTGGTTCTTGGAGTTTGTCGAGCGTGCAGTCTTTGCTTTCACACCGTAAGCTGCCTTCGTCGAGTTGGACGTCGACGCCTTCGCCCGGTACGCATCCGCCATTGAACGCAGGTTCGATGAATATGTGAATTCCGTCCGAATGCAGGGTCGCCCCTTGTGGGGAAGTTACAAAACGCTCCTCTTCAACCGTCTCGGCAGTCAATTCTTCACCATAGCGCACAGACTAATTTATTGACGACTACTTGGAACTCCAACGTTGCGTCTTCGGTCGGTCACTACTACCGTTGGGGGCGAAATCGAGCGGATGCAAGAGCTCCCTGGGTGATCGAGTACGATGGCTGGTGCATCAAAGCCTCAAAAGCAGTCGCGTGGCTTCTAGGAGACGGATTTGCGGTCCGTTTGAAGGTCGGAGTGCGCGCGTTGTGTGTGTGAGTGGTGGGGGGTTCAGCAGGGACGCTAGGGCTACGAATGGAAGTGAACATAGCATCTCTTCCTCCCTCTGGGTCTTGCCTCTGATCAGGTGGTTTGGGGCGAAAAGTGGCGGATAACGAAACCAGAGTACACTCCTTTAGAGACGCCCCAGCGACTGCGCTCCAAACCTTGCGATGCACCACAGGAGAGAACACTGTTGCCACTGGTAGATCAGGTGGTCGCAGCTGATTTCGATAAAATACTCCTTGGAGTTGAAGTGACTGGTGGTCCGACCCATAGCTGTCGCGCTTGCTTTTCGCACTCCTGGAGCAATGAACAGTTCTCGATTAGAATGGGATCGTGGAGTTAGAAATTGCAGGTTGATAACCGCACAATGTACCTGCTCATGTTTCTGCGAGTAGCAGCTATAAGACGAACCACATTGTTCTCTGCCTCTTTCATGGCCTCATCAGCGTAGGCGACAACAAGCTTCTTCAACAGGTCGTCGATCTTCAGATGTGACTCGGTATGTTCAACAGGATCGACAGTGTCGGATCCATTTGCCAACTGGTCCGTCTCGGCGACAGACTCCTTCTCCGGTAAACCTTTGCCTGAATTCAGTTGAACTTCTTGTTTTAGTTTGTGAGGAGCAGACGGCATGGTAGTCGCCACGAAAGCTCTCCAGCGTACCACCTCGGCCTTGCGTTGAAGTAATCGCTCGCGCTCCATTTTCCTGTCGAAGGTAGTCCCTTGTCCCGAGGCATTTGTCTCCTCGGCACTGATGTGCGTCACGATATTCGTATGAGTCCAGCCACAAGAGATTTTCCTCACTCGCTCCTTGTCTGGCAAAACAATCCGTTGAGGCGTATCGTGCGAGCCGATAAGCGCACTATTATCCCGGAGATTCAACCCCCACGTGTAGGCTTTTCCTGCAGACGTCACGCACGTTGTGTGGAACTCGCCCAGAGCCACGTCCTCCACTCCCTCCGCGAGTAGAGCTGGGCTGGTCAGCAAAAATGGTCGTGAGCGCGGCTTCTGATCCCTACAACCAAGCTGGCCAAAGTCGTTGGCGCCCCACATGTAGAGCAAGTCACTGTCGGAAATCACAGCCATGTGTCGCGCCCCACAGCGGACTGCCCGAGCGCGCACCGAGACCTCCTTCAACAGCAAAATTAGCGTTGGTGCTGCAACTCCCTCTCCAAGCTTGCCACCGCCTAGTCGGCCATCATCACCACATCCCCACGCGTACACGTCACCGTTGCTAAGAGCGCAGGCGCTGTGGTTCTGCCCCGCAGCGAGGTCAAGAATGCTCTGGTCACGCAGCGACTCAACTGCAATCGGCGTGCAGCTTCGCCAGCCTTTGCGCTGCTGCAGGCGGTGACCCACACCCAACTGACCTGCTTGGTTGTAGCCCATTCCGAAGATCTGCTGCTGGTGCGTCACAAACAGCGTATGCGCAGCCCCACACGCTACGTGGGTGACGTTGTTTCCCCCACGCTGCACCGTGTGCATGACGCGCAGTGCTCGTCGATGTGAACTGAGCGTCGCGAGCGCAAAGTGCACTTCTTCGGGCTGGGTGCGCGGCGAAAAGTCTCCCAGCCCTAACTGTCCGTATTTGTTGTTCCCCCACGTGAACAGCCTGGCTTGGCCTGTGATCACTGCGACGTGGTGCTTGCCGCACGAAACGTGAGCTATCGAGAGCGGCTCCCGCTGCTGCTGCAGGGGGAAAGTGATGACCTGCTGGGGCGTCGGAGCCGACGTCATCGTCCCGTTGCCCAGCTCTCCGTTTGTGTTGAGCCCCCAGGACAACAGCGTCACCCCTTTGGGCTGCACCACTGCAGCCACGGAGAAGTGATTGCCACTGGCCAAGTGGCTCACACACCACGACACGTCCTGCGTTGGGGCTGCTGCTCCGCCTTCGAATGGGTCAACGCCTGCATCCTCTGCTGCAACCGGCAGAGTTGCCAGGATGTCGAGCCTCGTGGACTGCGTGGGGCCCATAGCCGCCGCCTTGCGCTTGGTCATGAGGCCTCCGAACGTGAGCAGCGGACATTCGAGCGGCGTGGCCTCCGTCTGCACCATGACGTCGGGCGTCTCCACTCGGTCGTAGTTCCTGTCGAGGCTGAAGAGGCGATGGGTGATGACGCTCCATTGCGCGTGGTTCTCGAGTGCCTCCACGCGCACGAGCTGCGGCTGGTGGCAGTTCTCGGGCGTGAAGCACAGGCGGTCGGACGACAGCCGCACGGAGCTGTCGCTCGGCAGCAACAGGTGCACCACCACCACGGACGAGCAGCGCTGGCCCAGCTGCAGCGAGTAGGCGGCGGACGAGCCGCCGAACACCACGCGCAGGAACGACGCGCTCACCACCAGCACGTCAGACCGGTCGGGCGCTTTCATCCCTGCCTACGTTTGTGTAACGCCCATTCCATTGTTGGGTGTCCGCAATGCGCGCACAGCAACAAAAACCACAAGTGCCAGCAAACACATTGGCCACCGAACCTCACTCCAGCGATTTCTCTCGTCTACAACCCACTGGGTTATGAGCACAGGGTGGACAGGTAGTGGAAAATTGGTCGCGCCGGTACTACAGTTGCCACTGCCCTGGAGAGACTTCGCTCGCGACATTGCCATATGTGTACCGTTTGTGTACAATTTAACTTCAACCATGTGTACAATACACAAATGGGTGTGCTGAACACGAACATTCTGCGGGTGCGCAAGCCTCACAACAGAAAGCAAGCCGAGAGGTCCAAGAAACCCCAGCCGTCAGCCACAGATGATGCACCGCAGCCTGCTGCGATCCGGAAGCGCCGTGAGCAAGCGCATAGCGCCGCGTCCCTCGTCGGGCGTGCGCCACTTCCGCCAGAGTACGTGACTTCGCAGATGCACGCTGCCGTCGACGCCCACCTTCCACCCAAGAAGCGCGTGTTCATGTTTCCTCGCGCTAACATGTCATTGTGACGCCTCTCGTTGACTGGTCCTCAGGTGCCCCCACCAAGTACACTGAGAACAAACAGGTCACGGGTCTGGCGGGTATCGTGGAAGGTAACACCAGCAGCCGTAAACAGGAAGCCGCAGAGATCTCTCTGTACTAACCTCTGCGTCTCTCTCTAGCCGACAACCACGTGCTCTCGGTCAAGTTGCAGCACCTGACGAGCATCGGCCTCATGGCGACAGTGCCGCTGGCCTTCGTGCTGAGCCCGTCGCCGCTGGCGCTGCCCGTGGACCTCGCGCTGGGCGTGATCCTGCCCGTGCACGCCCACATTGGCATGAACAACGTCATCTCCGACTACGTGCCCAAGGACGTACGCACGCTGGTGCGTCTGGGCTGGCTGGGTGCCACGTCGCTCATGTTCCTGGGCCTGCTGCGCGTGAACCTCGAGGGCCCGGGTATCACGGAGGTCGTCAAGACCGTCTGGCGGGAGTCGCCCAACAAGAAGGTGGAGGCGTAGAAGAAGAGCTTCCTCCAGGAGGCACAGAGGGAGGGTCACGAAATGGAAGCCGAGATGAAGGCACACGAAGCAGAAGCGGAGGTCCATTGTAACGCCAAAATGAAAAGCATCTGAAATCCGCTCTCGAGTGCTGCTTGCAGAGAGCAGCGTCATGTAGCCATCCAGGTAGAATACCTGTTGTATTATCCTTGCCTCTATACGGCGCCCTGATTGGGCATCAGCAGCGTGGCATGACCGTCGACGACGACGACAGCGCCGCCCGCTTTCGTGCACACGGTCTCGCACTCGACGAAGCGCTTGCGCACTCGCACCACGCGGATGCGGGCCGTCACCTCCTCGTCCACGAGCAGCGGCGCCCGCCAGCGCAGGTCCTGCTTGACGTACACGGCGCCCGGCACAGTGCGGCCGAAGATGGTGGCGAAGAGGCTAGCAGACAGTAGTCCCTGCACCACGGGCTTGCTCTGGACCGCGTGGTCATGAGCGAAGGCGGCGTCCACGTGCAGCGGGTTGTCGTCGCCCGAGAGCTGCGCGAAGGCGCGTGTGTCTTGGAGCGAGAAGGTGTGCGAGACCTGCGCCTCGACGCCCACGGTCGGGAGGACCCCAGCAGGGAGCTATTAACAAAGACACTCCGCAGTTAGAGATGCAACCAATAGTAGGTAGACACACGGGACATATCGCCACCTTAGCGAGTTCCCCTTCCACTACAAAGCGACCGCCCGAAGCCGAGGAGCTCCACGCCCTGCAGCAAGACTTCCAGCGCATCATGATCGTACTTAAGACAACGGAGACTTTGTGTGGACGCACATCAAAGCAAAATGCGACGCCTGTCAACAGCATCGTCGGCAGGGCCTGCGCGATCGCTGCGGCGTCTGTTCCAGCAGCAGCCCATCGGTGAGTGTCCTGTGCCTTTGTTTTCTATAGAGAGGTTGCACTGCAGCGCTAACGTTTATTGCTACCTGCTAGAGGAGCTGCCGGAGCTCAAGAGCATCCTGGCGGTGCAGAATCTTGTGGCCAAAGTCCCCGAGCAGCCCAAGCCGCGTGCGCTGAGCGAGAACGAGTCGTACCGTCGCTGGATAGAAACCTACCGCAGCATCAACTCGCTGGGTGATCAGACGCAACTGGACAAGGAAACATTCGATGCCTTCGTGAAGGAAGCAGACGCGTATCTGCAGACGCGGGAGGACGACGCCTTCCAGGGCTGCGACAGGATTGGGTCCTTGGACGAGGAGGAGCTCAGCAGCCCCAAGGCAGAGGCCTTCGTGGAGGCAGTCAAGATAAAACTGTCGAGACACATGACGCAAGCTGCGACCAGCTTCGAGCTCCTGGACAAGGACAAGGACGGTGAGCGCTTTCGGACTTTTGGTGTCTACAATGGAGACAGCTGTCTGATGGTATGTGACATTGTGGTTGTCTTTGTGCGGCTCAGGAAAAGTTGACATTGAAGAGGTCGAGAAGCTGTTGCAGGTTGCTGCATACGGCAACGGCCCTGAATGGCTCAAGAGCAAGTTCCGCAGAGGCGGTTTTGGGGTATCGCTCGTGTATGCAGTGCTAACTGTGTTGTGCTGCTAGGCCAGTTCCACCTGTACGATGCCGACGGTGACAACATTGTGAACGAGGCCGAGTCGAAGCTCCTTCTGGACTCCATGATCGCTACGCAGAAGGCGGTCATGACGGAGATTTTCGCCACTCATGTACGGCTCGAGTGCTCGGTGATAAACGCGCATGCTTCATGTACTGACTGTATCGTCTACCAACCAGGTTGATAACTTGCCCAAGAAGCACGACAAGCTCTTTGCCAAGAGCTTGTCGGAGGAAGATTTCAAGTCAAAGATCCCAGAGAAGGTGCGCTGCGTATTCCACTTCGCCAACAAGCTGGATGAAGAGCGCAAGACGTACGACTGGGAGCTGTTCGAGGACTCGCAGGTAAGGCCTGCTGTGGGCGATGAGTGCTGACGGGATGCAGGCTAACAATGCTGCGACTGTTCTCTTCTTACAGAAAGCAGAGTTCCCCGAGCTGCACAACTTGCTCGCTGTGTACGCCAAGGGCTTCTATGATGAAAGGTACGGGCTCCAATAAATTGTTGAATTTAATGTGCATGATGCTTACAGTTGCAACTGCAGATTCACCTTCTACGAGCGCAAGCAGGAAAAGCGGAGCACACGGTACAAGGGTCTGCTGCTCGCTGCTGTCATCGGTCTGGGCGACTACATCACAGCAGTGATTTAGAGACGTGGCATCAGGTGGCGTGAGTGCTAGAAAATAAGCGACCAACTCTCGCTGTAACAGACTTGCGTCAACTAGCTCCGCGCTTTCTTCGTGTTGCTGCAGGCTTGGGCAATGCCTTGCGGGTGCGGAATTTCTCCTGGCAGTTCCAATTGCTGTCATAGCACGACCTCACGTTACCAATTGCCGGTAGTAGTAGAAGTAGTGCAGCAGTTCGGTGGTCTCGTGCTTGCTCCGTCATCTGCGTGCATGTAGATGGCAATCAGCAGATCGAGCAGCGACTGCCGAGTTGATGCTTACGCATGACGCTTGGTCAGCTCATTCAGCAGCCCGTAGACCACCCCTTGGTCTCGAGTTCCGCATCGTTAATGCAGCAGTAAGTGATCATGTTCGTGTCGAGCGGACGAATGCGCCAACCGGTTACCAGCGTCCAACTCTGCTTGAAGACGACAAGGAAATTGGTTGGCCCGCTTGATTCGCAGTTTGCAGTTTACCCTTTTCCAGATCCATCAATGACATGTAGTCGTCCGATGTCGCCAGCTTTGGTATCTTGGCCTGACGTGGTCGGGCGAGCTCGAAGTTCGACTACATCTTTCACTATTATTAACACTAATTGCTACAAAGAGTACGCAATGTTTCCTGCGCACCAGGTACTGATTTTGCTATTGTTTTTGCAAGTTGAAGGGGTCTTCCACTTTTTCAGTTAGCTGCTCCCACAAGATAAGATCCTGGAATTCGCCGCTTGTCACCGACAGCTCCAGCGTCTGACGTACCATAATGGTGGGGGTGGTGTAGTAGGTTTTGTCGAAGTGCCATCCATGCAGGTTTTCGCATCAGTGACTTTGGGCGCTATGTTGAGTCTTCGCAGCTTCATCATCGGCACATCCGTGACTGTGGTGCGAACTTCGTGTGGCGCCATCGTAAACTGCACTTATGTGAACCACATATTGTGTATGCCACATCAATCTTTGCAGCCACGTGTCACGTTGGATCTAAAACACTATGGAGCTTTTCGCTGATCACTTTGGATTTTCTTCGCAGCCAGCCAAGCGAGTTTCTTCAACCCCCAGAATGATGTTCATGAAGCAGGCGGCGCGCGCGCTGGCGTTGCTGTTCGCCGTGGCGCTCGTGGTGCGCGCGGCTGAGTTCGAGGAGGAGGACGATGTGTTGGTGCTGACGGAGAGCAACTTCGCCGAGGCCGTTTCGGGCCACGACACGCTGCTGGTCGAGTTCTACGCGCCGTGGTGCGGCCACTGCAAGAAGCTGACCCCCGAGTACGCGGCAGCGGCCAAGAACCTCAAGGAGCTGGACCCGCCCATCCGCCTCGCTAAGGTGGACGCCACGGCCGAGAGCAAACTGGCCGAGCAGTTCGCCGTCCGCGGCTTCCCCACGCTCAAGTTCTTCAAGGGCGACGTGGAGGCCGTCAAGGACTACGACGGAGGCCGCACGTCGGTCGAGATCGAGAAGTGGGTCGTCAAGAAGTCGGGCCCCGCCGTCAAGATCGTGGAGACCGCCGACGAGCTCGCGGCCATCAAGGAGACCAACGACGTGGTGGTCTTTGCTGTAGTCGACGCCGAGGAGGGCGACGCCCGCGCTCTGCTCGAGAAGCTCGCGGATGCCGACGACCTGGCTGTGTACGTGGCCTCCACCAGCACAGACGTGACGGAGGACGCCCCGGCTGTCAACAAGGTGGTACTGTACAAGAAGTTCGACGAGGGCAAGGTCGTGTACGACGGCGCGCTGGAGAAGGAGGCACTGGGCGAGTTCGTCAAGGCCAACAGCCTCCCGCTCGTCATCACGTTCTCGCAGGACAAGGCCCCCATGATCTTCGGCGGTGAGACGACGGAGCACCTGCTGGCCTTCGTGGACACGACCAAGGACTACGTGTCGGGCATCGAGGCGGCGCTCAAGGCGCCCGCTCAGGCCAACAAGGGTAAGCTGCTGCACGTTATCATGCCCAGCACGGAGAAGCGTATCGTGGACTACTTCGGCCTGCAGGAGGAGGACTTCCCCGCCGTCATGCTAGTGAACATGGCCGGCGCCATGAAGAAGTACGGCTTCGACTACAAGGCGGACGACTTCGTTGCCAAGATCGAGGACGGCCTCTCGGCCGACCTGCTCGCGTTCGAGAACAGCTACTTCGAGGGCAAGCTGACGCCCCAGCTCAAGTCTGCCGACCCGGAGGACGATAGTGAGGAGGCCGTCAAGGTCATCGTGGGCACGCAGTTCCAGGAGCGTGTGATCGACAACGAGAAGGACGTGCTGCTGGAGTTCTACGCCCCGTGGTGCGGCCACTGCAAGTCCCTGGCCCCCAAGTTCGAGGAGCTGGCCGAGAAGTTCGCGGACGTGGACAGCGTCATGATTGCCAAGATGGACGCCACGGCCAACGAGATCGACCACGCTGGCGTGGACGTGCGCGGCTTCCCGACGCTCATCTTCTTCCCTGCCAAGGACAAGCAGAATCCGATCGTGTACGAGGGTGCGCGCGACGTGGACGGCTTCACGGAGTTCCTGAAGGCCAACGCCCAGAAGTTCGAGCTGGAAGGCTCGGAGCACGGCACCGAGGAGGAGGCCTCGGAGGAGGACGAAGAGAAGCAGGAGGAGGAGGAAGAGGACGCCAAGGAGGGCGCCGAGCACGAGGAGCTGTAGAAAGTCTTTAGGTATTGTTTTTTTGCTGTTGCAGAGGAAGACACGACGTAAAAGAGAATACAGAACCGAAGGAGCTTCTAACTGGCGCTTTTATTTATATAATAGCTGTGCTTGAACCATCGCTTAGTCGACTTGTGAGATCGCGAGTGTACCGAGGTATGAAGGCGCGGACCCTCCATGATGGAAAAAGTGGAGATCGCCGTCCGAGTGCTCGGCGTGGGCTACGCGCTGGGCATCTGCGGCATGATCCTGCGTCTGCAGGGCCAAGCCACGAGTGAGTATGGAGAGCTCGTTCCTCAGTGGGGAGACTGACTGGTTGTAGATTACATTATGCTCGTGACGGTCTTCACGATGGTCTTCACGTGTCCATGGTAAGGCTTCGGTCGAGCTCTTACTGTTGCCGCTAGCGTCTCATCCACCTTTTCGTAGTCTGTGGGCCATCATTAGGTTCTGTCGCGACTACGCGTCACGGCGGCGGATGGTGGTGCTGCCCGAGAAGAAGCCCAAGAAGCGGCCCGACATCGCCGTGGCCTCTGGAAAGGCGGTGCAGCGCACGCAGGCCGAGATCCTCGCGGAGCAGCGCGAGCGGGTCAAGAATCTCCACGGCGTGGGCGAGAAGAAGCTCAAGCCCAAGGCGCCCAAGCGCAAAGGTCCTCCCTCCAAGAAGAGCTGAGGCATTTCGTTCCAACTGCTGTGGCAGCAGCACTTAATATATTTATATGAAAAGTAAATAGGGGCTGGTAAAACACACGAGCGGGCAGCACGAAGACCAAACCGACAGGGCTGGACGGGAGCACCACGGGCTCATAGATAGATACAGAGCGCCACCTCTCCTTTTCGCTTCCGACGCCTTAATGGAAGCGCCCGAACACGCTCAGGCGGGGGCTCTCCTCGTCGTTACTGCTGCTACCAGACGCGTCCTTGGCGTCGCCAGCGATGGCTGCAGCGCCATCGAACGGCTTGCTGTCAAGACTCAGGGACAGTCCCGTGGACCACGGCTGGGCTTGCAGGTCGTCGCCCGCGAACGGCGCCGCGGAGGCGGACGGGAAGTCCTTCCACAGCTCGTCGGACTGCAGCGAGAACTCCGACTTGTTCGTGGTAGCAGCCCCAACAGTGGAGGCGAGAGGCGAGGAAACGCCCGAGAGACGGCGGCCGTGACTGGACGGGATCGGGGCGGGCTCCCGAGGGGAGGCGGAGTCAACAGTCGGCTCGTCGTCTGGCGTCAGTGAGAACTTCATCAATGCGTCGATGGCATCCTGGAGGTCCGGATAACTGGGCGATGACGCGCTCGTAGCAGCGTTGGTCGCCTGGGTGACTCGTTGTTGGGCGGGCGGCAGGCCAATGCTGCCGAGCGAGCCCCGCTGTTTCAGAGAAGCACCGCCGTAGTGCTGCTCACCAGCATAATTAGGGTGGAGGGTGGAGGAGGGCGCGGCCATGGACGGCGCATCCCACGAGGAGCTCTTGTCCAGCGAAGACAGGAGCGAGTAGTTGTCCTTGGGGTAGGAAGGCATCATTTGGTGGTGGTGCGGACGGAGCTGCTGGAGGTGGTGCGGCGAGGGCTGCTCGCTGTAGAGACCGCCGCCGTAGCCGAGATCCACGGACGGCGGGGGAGGGGCCATGACGCTCAGACGGTCCTTCTCGTGCAGGAACATGCCGCCGCCAAGGTGGTTCGGGGGGCTGTACTGCGGCGGCGCGTAGCCCTCGGCCTCCTCGTGGATGAAGCGGCAGCGGCTGCCGTAGGGGCAGTG